>BRDA01034818.1:12500-18344 GCA_036984385.1 Crenuchus spilurus | reverse complement strand
ATATATATATATATATATATATATATATATATATATATATATACACACACACACATACACACTGAGACAGAGACAGACAAATTCAAAAACAAAGTCAGAGACACTGAGACAAAAGTTAGAGACACTGAGACAAAAGTCAGAGACACTGAGACAACGTCAGAGACACTGAGACCAAGTCAGAGACATTGAGACAACGTCAGAGACAAATTCAGAGATACTAAGACAAAGTCAGAAACACTGAGACAAATTCAGAGACATCAAGACAAAGTCAGAGACAAAGTCAGAAACACTGAAGCAAATTCAGAGACATCAAGACAAAGTCAGAGACAAAAAGTCACAGACAAGGTCAAAGACACTGAGACAAAGTCAGAAACACTGAGATCGTCAGAGGCACTGAGACAAATTCAGAGAAAGTCAGAGACACTGAGACAAATTCAGAGACAAAATCAGACACTGAGACAGAGTTCAATACAAGGAGGAAAGAGACAAAAGAGTGAAACAGAAACATAATCATGATGTCCAATGCTAAAACCCTTTCTTCACCTCTCTCTCTCTCTCTCTCTCTCTCTCTGTCGCTCATACTGTCTCTCTCCATCTCTGAATCTGAGAAATTGGCCCAGTTTTGGCTTTAATTAATCACAGTGTCCTGACAGCTACCTGAGCTCGGCTACATCATTAGCACACCAGAGAGGCGGGACGAGGCAGGAGGACTCAGTTCATTAACTCAGCTGACACTGTTTACTGTGCTTTACTCAACAATCCTCAGCATTACCTGCACCCCCTCCATGTTTAGGAGAAGAAGACCAGTTCTGCAGGAAGAAACCAGAACCAGTTCATTCCTACAGAACAGAAACACACAGAACTTCACTTCCAGGTCTGATCAGATGGAGACAAAAGAGAACATTCATATGATTTACTGCTGATGCCATTTTACAGACAGGCTGTGATTGATCACAGAGAGACTTGGTGTTGGTTCGGTGTCAATCAAACCTCCCGTCTGCATTTAGCCGTACAAAATGTGCTGCTGCAGTGTTTTAAACCATAGATCATAAACAGTCATACACGACTTGCCGGTGTCTCACTTTCTGCCGTCTGTCACCATTCAGGCGACGCTGGAACAATCAAAACAATAGAACATGTCAGTGGACATGAATAACAATGAAACATGTCAGAGCTGATTAATAAACATCTCGTCAGCTCCGCATCCAGGTTTATGGCTCAAGTCTCATATTTAGTCCATAAATACCAACATCACGCCTATAACACTAAACAGTAAGACTCAGACTTAAACATCAGAACTATTAGACTAAGACTTACAGATCAAATCAGAATCAGACGTACAAATCAGATTAGTCAGACTCAAACTTACAGATGAGCTCAGTCAGACTTACAGATCAGATCAGACTCAGACTCAGTATTACAGATCAGACAGGCTAAGACTTACAGATCAAATCAGACTCAGATTTAGCGATGAGATTAGTTAGACTCAGACTCACAGATCAGGGGTGCGTTTCCAGATAGCGATTGAACTTAGAGATTTACAAACAACTTTAAGAACGACGTAACTTTAAGAACGCGATTTTTCCAACTGTTTCCCAAAAGCCTTCTTATCTTCCAAACTTACGAACAAGTCCCTAAGTAGCAGTTAGTTGACTCCGCCCTCGTGTCTGCGTCAAATAGGCTAGGCCAGTTGAAAACTGAACCACCGATTTACATACATTTCTTCATTATAAAGCCACAAACGTATCGTTATGTAAACAATAATTATAAAACCAAACATCAAAAAAGTGTTTACCCTACATACTGTACATACAAAAAAATAAAAACATTTCACTTGTAGTTGCTGTCCATGGCATGCCAAGCCTACCTTTACATAGTCAAATCCTCTTGGTTACGTGTCCATGATTAATCAGTGAATTTGATTGGTTAAGAGTTGACAAGCTTAGTAGGCTAATTTGTAACCATTGCTTGGGACACAATATATTAATTTACTACTACGACTGTTACACTGAAAAAAAAAAAAAAAAACTCAATAAATATCAATAAATGTATATCAATAAATAATATATTGTACTTTAAGCAATCTTAGTTTTTTATTTTGTGAAAACAATAATTTCAACTTAAGTACATGTATGCGCAGTATTGAACTAAGGACGCTGGCGTGACGCAATTACGCTTTCAAAAGAAAATTTAAATGTTCATAAATTCTTGTTTGTATTAAACACACGTGTGCTGATTGTTGCGTTTGTCAAAGGATGATCAGTGACCTCTTTCGTTTTTCAGACAGAACTGCCTGTGAATTTCAAGTTAAGAACAACTTGGCCAGTTACAAGAGGGTCAGACCACTCATAGATTTACGAACGAGTTTAAGTACGATGTGGGTTACGAAGGCTTTCGGGAAACACTCGTAAATTTAAGAATGTTCATAAGTACGAGGTACTTAACGCTAAGAACGTTTTGGGAAATGCACCCTAGATCAGTCAGACTCACACTTACACATGAGAACAGTCGGACTCAGATTTACAGGTTAGATCAGACTCAGCCTTACTGATTAGATCAGTCCGAGTTGGACTTACAGACCAGATCAGACAGACTTAGACTTACAGACCAGATCAGACAGACTTAGACTTACAGATCAGATCAGATGTAGACCTACAGATCAGATCAGACACAGACATACAGATCAGATCAGACTTAGACTTACAGATTAGATCAGACAGACTCAGACTTACAGGTCAGATCAGACAGACTCAGACTTACAGATCAGATCAGACAGACTCAGACTTACAGATCAGATCAGACAGACTCAGACTTACAGATCAGATCAGACAGACTCAGACTTACAGATCAGAAGAGTCAGACTTAGACTTAAGGAAAAGTCAGAGTTTAGAAAGTCAAATTGTTCTGGAGATGCTGCCAACAAAATAAATGCATAAAAATAAAAAAGAAGAATATAAAAAATACATTTGATAAAATGTCCACATTCAGACACCAACACATTTGACTGACAAAAGCAGAAGTCAGCTCTGCCCACCAGAGCTAGTGTTCTCGTTGAGGCTTCATGGAACCAGAAAAAAATAAAACAAAATCAGATATTCAGGATAAATCTGACCAATCTGATCATCAGAAAGAACCAGTAAATACAATATATTAATCACTGTGCTGGTCTAGTAAACAACAACAAACAACAACAGTCAACAGTCAGTAACAGTACAGGTTTACCTTCAACTACAGACACCATCACTGTTATTATTGTTGTTTCATATGAAACAAACTAATAAACTGTTCTAAGAGCAGAAAACCGAATACATAGAACCAGAGAAGATCCAGAATTAACATAGATCATATAACAGCTCTGCTGACACAGTCAGAACAATATAAAGAGGAAGAGAACAATCTCTACACACCCTTAATATTTACCACACAACCAGAAAGAGAGCGAGAGAGAGAGAAATCGAGAGAGAGAGAGAGAGAGAGAGAGAGGGAGAGAGAGAGAGAGAAATCGAGAGAGAGAGAGGGAGAGAGAGAGAGAGAGAGACAGGGGAGGAGAGACAGAGAGAGAGGAGAGAAAAAGAGAGGAGGAGAGAGAGAGAGAGGGAAGGGAAGAGGAGTCAAGGAGGAGAGAGGGAGTCAGCAGGAGAAGATGAGAGGAGAACAGGGGGAGTCATTTTGAGCTTCTGAAACGGTCCATTTAACGGCAGCGCTGCTGTTTGACTCCCAGACATCTCATTTACATTCTCCATGATGGGTAAAGATGGATGGAGAAGATATGACTGATATCACTGATATGACTGTTTTACCAAGGTTACATTATCCTACAAACTCTTAACCTCTCTCTGTCTCTTTATACCTCTTATCTCTCTCACTGTCTCTTTATGCCTCTTATCTCTGTCTCTTTATACCTCTTCTCTCTCTGTCTCTTTATACCTCTTCTCTCTCTCTCTCTGTCTCTTTATACCTCTTATCTCTGTCTCTTTATATCTCTTCTCTATCTCTGTCTCTTTATATCTCTTCTCTCTCTGTCTCTTTATATCTCCTCTCTCATCTCTCTATGTCTCTTTATATCTCTCATCTCTCTATGTCTCTTTATATCTCTTATCTCTTTATATCTTTTCTCTCTATATCTCTGTCTCTTTATATCTCATCTCTCTGTCTCTTTATATTTCTTATCTCTATCTCTCTTTATATCTCTTGTCTCTTTATATCTCATCTCTCTATGTCTCTTATCTCTCAATGTCTCTTTAGGTCTCTATCTATGTCTCTCTTTCTCTTTATATTTCTCTTATCTCTGTGTCTCTCACCTCTCCATGTCTCTCTTATCTATATATGCTCTATATAAGAGTTATGTCTCTTATGTCTGTCTCTTTATGTCTCTTATCTATCCATGTTTCTGTATGTCTCTCTTATCTCTCTGTCTCTTTATATCTATATACTGTATGCCTCTTTATGTCTCCCTATGTCTCTTTATGTCTGTTACCTCTATCTGTCACCATCTCTCTTATATATATATATATATTTATATACAGGGGTGCACATAATTTTTTTGGTCTAGTTCTCAAAGGAGCACCTACAGATGTTGCTTGGTGCTCACCTTTTACAATGCTTGAAAATACTACAAGCATTGATCATCACTACCCTCCTGACATCCACTGTTTGGAGCCATGCTATCTCCTGCAGCCATTTTTAAGCGAATACTCTTTTTTACCTTCAGTCTTAGTCTGGCGTTTCTTTGGAGGTGGTGGAATACCAAAGTAATTACTTAATGTAGCTTGTTTCTTGGACATGCTGATGAATCGGTGGAAATCTTAAAACCAGTGAAAAAATAAGCTAGTGCTAGTTATCAATTAACTACTCTCTTGAGCCCGTCTACGTTACTGTCAGGGTTGCCAGATCCATAAAAATTAATCAGCCAAAAGTCTGCTAAAACCCGCCCTTCAGAAGCTTAAACTAGCCCAAAATATATGTCTGTCACACGTTTGAAGCAAATGGCAAAACAACTAAGAGTGCTCCACTTAGTATTTGTTTATAAGGGATTTAGTAGTCCATCAAACCTTTTTCTTTATCCCAGTCCTTGCAAATATACCGTCTCACGTATTTCCCCATTTGTGACTTTTTCTTCACCTTCTCTCTGTCTCTCTCTTAGCGCTTTTCCACCAAAATAACTCTGGTTCTTGAACTGGTGCCGTTCGGGCTTATGAGAACCTCGAACCAGCCCGCGTTTCCACTAGTTGAACCGAGGATACGTCACGGTGTACGTCATCAACAAAGCGGAATTATAAACAAAGATGCCGGAGCGCATCGACTACTTGCGAGCATTTGTGTTCTTGGTACAAGTGTTTGTTTCACTTCACAAGTCAAACCTAGAGCCGGTACATTCTCTCGTCCAGCTCCACTGTGCGATAGCTCCTTTTTAGAATCTCAAGTCCTTTTTTAGCTTATTTAGCTTATCTATCACTTGCTCTCTTAAACGAACAAAACCTGCCCGAGCTAAATCCTCCACCAGCTCGCTGTAGAGTTTCTCCTTTCTAATACTCCCCTCAAGTTTCTCCTGAAACTCCGGAGAACACCAAACAGATAACAAAAACTGAGTTTCTTCAGTGGACCACTGTACGCTACGAGTCGCCTCAGTGCGCAGGCGCGTTTGGTTCGCACTGAAAAACCAAGTATTTTTTGGTTCCCGCTGCGAACGAACGTTCCTGGTTCGGGCCGGTATTTTTGTTGGTGGAAACGCGCCGAACGGTTCAGAATTAGGTTCTTGAACCAGAACGGTGCCGGTTCCGTGTTGATGGAAAAGCGCTATCTGTCTCCTTGTCAGGCTATCTTTCCTTATACAGCGCTTTTCCA
>BRDA01034818.1:0-7500 GCA_036984385.1 Crenuchus spilurus | reverse complement strand
TGAAAACGTGATGTCAGAGTTCATTACCAAATAGCAGATCAATTACTTTTGAGTAATTAAGCTTCTTAATAGGATTAACGTAGATTAACATCTCAATTAGGCCTCTGACAATTACCATAATTAATAAGAGATTCTACACATCTCTCACTGTATCACTTTCACTGCATCTCACTGCATCTCTCACTGTATCTCTTAAATGGGGTGAACATTACCATCAGTACGAGGTCTGACTGCACAGAGTGTGTCTGACCACACACAGACACACTCAGTACTGACCAAAAGTAAATAAAACAGTTTCAGGCCATCAGTTTACATTGCAGAGTCTCCGGTCCAGCAGCTCAGTGAACAACAAAGGGTCTATCAGAGGGCAGCTCTGAACACAGGACCACTGTGCTGGACGTATACTGCCTTGTATGTCTGAGTTAGAAAAATCTAAATAAAAGCCTTCCTTATAATTTGATTCATGTTTATACTGTCAGAATTCACAGTTACTGTTATTGTCATATAAATATTGTCATAATCCTGCTGTATTTATTCTGAATTATTGATAACCGTCACTGTAGCTGTGGTAGCTTGAACACAAACGTGACATGGTAGACATACAATGATGGACACGGACTCAAACACTGGGAAAGCTTTTAAAGAGACACTGATTAAACATGATACTCAAGCAGGGCTATGAAATCAGACAACAAACAGGTGTATATTATGAGATGTGATGACCTGACATGACATGGCTGTGGCTGTGGAGACCTGATGCAGGAAAGCCATGTGTGAAAATGTAAACACAAGCATATGGCACACATGTGACTGACATAGACAAGGCTGGAGGCATGGCCAGGGACGTGGCAGGGTCAGACATATAATCCTGCTGTATTTAAACTTAATTATTTATGACGGTAATATAATTAGTGTTGGGTATCCACAGATTTCCTGAAATGATTCGATTCAGACTCAAAGGATCCCAATTTGATTTGATTAATTTAGGAATATTTCAGTTATAATAACTTTGTTTGCATGTGAAAAGACATTTTCAGAGAACTAATGTTGTAACTGTCCAAGGAACACTCAACATACCATTATTACTATTACACTGAGTGTTTGTGTGTGTGTGTGTGAGAGAGAGAGAGAGTATGCATGTGTGTGTGCAAGAGAGTGTGTGAGTGTGTGTGTGTGTGTGAGAGAGAGAATGTGAGAGAGTGTGTGTGTGTGTGTGTGTGTGTGTGAGTGAGAGAGAGTGCATGTGTGTGTGAGTGAGAGAGAGTGCATGTGTGTGTGTGCAAGAGAGAGTGTGAGAGTGTGTTTTTGTGTGAGAGAGAGAGTATATGAGAGTGTGTGTATGAGAAAGTGTGTGTCTGTCTGTGTGTCAGAGGGTGTTGATTTGATCTTGTTTCCCCAAACAATCCTGATATCTTATTCATGTCATCAATAAATTTGTTACATCATGTTAATTTTATTATAGAATGACTAAAGAAAACACATTGTTATAATTTTTTTTCAGATGGTCATTAATGTGAAAATGATGAAACATTGCTAATGCTAAAATAAATCAAAATCACTTTCTTTACTAATTGAACCAACAGCACACAACATTACTCTGAACACTAAGTCTGAATAAAATTCTTAATGTATTCTAAATGAGTATTACATGTACTGTAGATTATTTTATTTTATTATTGTATTATGTTTAATTTACAGTATTAAAGAATAGGAGATGCATTATAAAGTATTAAAGAGTATGAGATGTATTACAGTGTATTAAAGAACATGGGATGTATTATAAAGTATTATACAATATGAGAAGGATTAGAGTACTAAACATTTTGAGATATTAAATATTAAACAGTATGTATTATAGAGTATTATACAGTATTAAAAAATATGTATTACGGAGTATTATACAGTGTGATTTATTGAGTATTAAATAGTATGTATTATAAAGTATTAAACAGTATGAGAAGGATTAGAGTACTAAACAGTTTGAGAAGTATTAAACATATTTATAAATATGTATTATGTATATAATATAGAGTATTATACAGTATGTATTATGGAGTAATATACAGTGTGTATTAGGAAGTATTACACATTATGTATTATGGAGTATTATACAGTATGTATTATGGAGTATTATACAGTATGTATTGTGTTCTGGTCCAACCTCAATGTAAATATCTCAACAGAACAGCAAAGGAGAAAGAGAACAAACAGATCAACAAAAACCACCCACAGATTCACCGTCAGAGAGAGAAAGAGAGAGAGAGAGAGTGAGAGAGAGAGAGACAGAGAGAGACAGAGACAGACACACGGAGAGTGATTTATTTATTTATTTACCTTTATCCTTGGTCTATTCTATTTATTTCATGCACTAATGACACAGCAGAGCCGGTTCCACATCAAACCGCAGAGAAAACAATTCAATACCACACACAAAAATTCTGTATTAAAGTCATCAGTGCTTTATAATCATAATAAACATTAATAATTATAATAAACATTACCAATAATAATAATAATCTGATGCTCTTAATAAAGGACCGAAACGGAGGGATAGCAGAGAAACGAGTCCAAAACCTATGAACACTGCCAGACAAACTGACATCCACAGCCCACCTTATACAATGATACAAACAGTAAATTTGAAGAGGAGAGGAGAATACAAAAGAAGAGAAGAGAAGAGAAGAGAAGAGAAGAGAAGAGAAGAGAAGAGAAGAGAAGAGAAGAGAAGATCCAGATTCAGGCTGATATTCTCAGACTCATAAACCCATTACATAACAGCAGTTATATTCCTGTACAAAATAAAATACACTGAATCAGTCAGGAACACTCTCACATAGCCACATACCCTGTTATAATGTTAAATTACTTTGTGTCAGTGTCCTTTTCAATGTACGGTCAGTGACAGTGATCAGTGAGTCATAGTACAGTCAGTGCCATTGTCAGTGGCACTGTTAGTGTCAGTATCCGTGTAATTGTCAGTAATACAGAGATGGTGTCAGAGACAGTGTCTTAGTGTCAGTGTTAGTGTAACTGTCAATAACAGTGTCAAAGTTTCAGAAACAGGGCTGGAGTCAGAGACCGTTTCAGAGGGAGACTGTGTCAGAGACAGTGTCAGTGAGAGAAAGTGTCAGAATCAAAGACAGTGTCAGTTAGAGACAATGTCAATTTCAGTGACGGTAAACGTCACAGATTGTGTCAGTGAGTGAAAGTGTCAGTGTCAGAATCAAAGACAGTGTCAGTGAGAGACAGTGTCAGTTTCAGAGACAGTAAACATCACAGATTGTGTCAGTGAGTGAAAGTGTCAGTGTCAGAGACAGTGTCAGAATCAAAAACAGTGTCAGTGAGAGCCAGCGTCAGTGACAGAGACAGTAAACGTCAAAGACAGTGTCAGTGAGAGACAGTAAACGTCACAGACAGTGTCAGTGAGAGACAGTGCAAGTCTCATTGAGAGACAGTGTAAGGGTTGGAGACAGTGTCATTGTCAGTGAGAGACAGTGTCAGTGAGAGTCAGTGTAAGAGACAGTGTCAGTGAAAAACAGTGTCAGTGAAAAAGTGTCACAGACCGTCAGTGAGAGACAGTATCTATGAGAGACAATGCGAGTCTCATTGAGAGACAGTGTCAGGGTTGGAGACAGTCAGTGTCTGTGAGAGAAAGCAACAGTGTTAGAGACAGTGTCAGTTAGAGAGTGTCAGTGTCAGTGAGCGACAGTGTCAGTGTCAGAGACAGTGTCAGTGAGAAACAGTGTCAGTGAGAGTCAGTGTCAGAGACAGTGCCAATGTCAGTGAGAGGCAGTGTCAGTGTAAGACAGTGTCAGTGAAAGACAGTGTCAGTGAAAGACAGTGTCAGTGTAAGAGAGTGTTAGTGTAAGACAGTGTCAGTGTCGGTGAACAACAGTGTCAGCGTCGGTGACAGACAGTGTCAGCGTCGGTGACAGACAGTGTCAGCGTTGGTGACAGACAGTGCCAGTGAGAGACAGTGCCAGTGTCAGTGAAAGGCAGTGTCAGTGTCAGACAGTGTCAGTATAAGACAATGTCTGTGTAAGACA
The DNA here is from genome assembly GCA_036984385.1 of Crenuchus spilurus. NCBI lineage: Eukaryota > Metazoa > Chordata > Actinopteri > Characiformes > Crenuchidae > Crenuchus > Crenuchus spilurus. The sequence goes on along the minus strand of BRDA01034818.1, from coordinate 3,454 downwards.
GGGTCAGTGTTGGTGAAAAACAGTGTCAGTGTAAGTGAGAGTCAGTGTCAGAGACAGTAAGAGGCAGTGTCAGTGAAAGACAGTGTCAGTGAAAGTGAGAAAGAGTGTGGGTGTGAGAAACTGTCAGTGAAAGACAGTGAAATACAGTGTCAGTGAAAGACAGTGTCAGTGTAAGACAGTGTCAGTGTCAGTGAGAGACAGTGCCAGAGACAGTGAAAGACAGTATCAGTGTCAGTGGAAGAGAGTGTCAGTGGAAGAGAGTGTCAGTGGAAGAGAGTGTCAGTGAGGGACAGTGTCAGTGAGGGACAGTGTCAGTGTCAGTGAAAGACAGTGTACGTGTCAGTGAAAAAAGTGTCAGTGTCAGTGAAAAACTGTGTCCGTGTCAGTGAAAAACAGTGTCAGTGTCAGTGAAAAACAGTGTCAGTGTCAGTGAGAAACAGTGTCAGTGTCAGTGAGAAACAGTGTCAGTGAGAGTCAGTGTCAGAGACAGTGAAAGACAGTATCAGTGTCAGTGAAACAGTGTCCGTGTCAGTGAAAGACAGTGTCAGTGAAAGACAGTGTCCGTGTCAGTGAGAGACAGTGTCAGTGAGAGACAGTGAAAAACAGTGTCGGTGTTAGTGAGAGACAGTGTCAGTGTCAGTGAGAGTCAGTGTCAGAGACAGTGGCAGTGGCAGTGAAAGACAGTGTCAGTGTAAGACAGTGTCAGTGACAGTGAGAGAGAGCATCAGTGTGAGAAACAGTGTCAGTGAAAGACAGTGTCAGTGTAAGACAGTATCAGTGTCAGTGAGAAACAGTGTCCATGTCAGTGAGAGACAGTGTCGGTGTCAGTGAGAGACAGTGTCAGTGAGACAGTGTCAGTGTCAGTGAGAGTCAGTGTCAGAGACAGTGCCAGTGTCAGTGAGAGGCAGTGTCAGTGAAAGACAGTGTCAGTGTAAGACAGTGTCAGTGACAGTGAGAGAGAGTGTCAGTGTGAGAAACAGTGTCAGTGAAAGACAGTGTCAGTGTAAGACAGTATCAGTGTCAGTGAGAGACAGTGTCAGTGAGAGACAGTGTCCGTGTCAGTGAAAGACAGTGTCCGTGTCAGTGAGAGACAGTGTCAGTGTCAGTGAGAGTCAGTGTCAGAGACAGTGCCAGTGTCAGTGAGAGTCAGTGTCAGTTAGAGACAATGTCAATTTCAGTGACGGTAAACGTCACAGATTGTGTCAGTGAGTGAAAGTGTCAGTGTCAGAGACAGTGTCAGTGAGACAGTGTCAGTGTCAGTGAGAGTCAGTGTCAGAGACAGTGCCAGTGTCAGTGAGAGTCAGTGTCAGTGAGAGACAGTGTCAATTTCAGATACGGTAAACATCACAGATTGTGTCAGTGAGTGAAAGTGTCAGAATCAAAAACAGTGTCAGTGAGAGACAGCGTCAGTGACAGAGACAGTAAACGTCAAAGACAGTGTCAGTGAGAGACAGTAAACGTCACAGACAGTGTCAGTGTGAGACAGTGCAAGTCTCATTGAGAGACAGTGTAAGGGTTGGAGACAGTGTCATTGTCAGTGAGAGAAAGCAACAGTGTCAGAGACAGTGTCAGTTAGAGAGTGTCAGTGTCAGTGAGCGACAGTGTCAGTGTCAGAGACAGTGTCAGTGAGAAACAGTGTCAGTGAGAGTCAGTGTCAGAGACAGTGCCAATGTCAGTGAGAGGCAGTGTCAGTGTAAGACAGTGTCAGTGTAAGAGAGTGTTAGTGTAAGACAGTGTCAGCGTCGGTGACAGACAGTGTCAGCGTCGGTGACAGACAGTGTCAGCATCGGTGACAGACAGTGTCCATGTCAATGAGAGACAGTGTCAGTGAGACAGTGTCCATGTCAGTGAGAGACAGTGTCAGTGAAAAACAGTGTCAGTGTGAGAGTGTCAGTGTCAGAGACAGTGCCAGTGTCAGTGAGAGGCAGTGTCAGTGAGAGGCAGTGTCAGTGTAAGGCAGTGTCAGTGTCAGTGAGAGAATGTCAGTGTGAGAAACAGTGTCAGTGAAAGACAGTGTCAGTGAAAGACAGTGTCTCAGTGAAAGACAGTGTCAGTGAGACAGTGTCAGTGAGAGACAGTGTCAGTGAGAGACAGTGTCAGTGTCAGAGAGAGAGTGTCAGTGTCAGAGAGAGACAGTGTCAGTGTCAGACAGTGTAAGTGAGAAACAGTGTCAGTGAGAGTCAGTGTCAGAGACAGTGAAAGACAGTATCAGTGTAAGTGTAAGACATTGTCAGTGTAAGACAGTGTCAGTGTAAGACAGTGTCAGTGAGAGACAGTGTCAGTGAGAGACAGTGTCAGTGAGAGACAGTGTCCATGTCAGTGAGAGACAGTGTCAGTGAGAGACAGTGTCAGTGAGACAGTGTCAGTGAAAAAGTGTCATTGTCAGTGTAAGACAGTGTCAGTGTAAGACAGTGTCAGTGTAAGACAGTGTCAGTGAGAGAGTGTCAGTGAGAGACAGTGTCAGGGTTAGTTCCAGTGTTCAATGTTCAGCGTTTAATCTCAGAGATGATAAACGTTCCTCTGTACAGGTGAAAGTGATCAATATTAAATTATATAAATAAAAAAAACAACTGACCTGTTTTTTCCTTTATTTCACACAAGACATTAAAAAGTGCCGGTTTCATTCGGTGACAGTTCAGCGCATGTTTCCTACAACAAAAGAAAAGGAGCTAAGAGTTAGAACGCTAGTCTGTTACAGCAGCACAACAGTGCACAGCAGAACAGCAGCACAGTAGAATATTAGTACAGTAAAATGTTAGAATATTAGAACAGTAGAACAATAGAATATTAGAACAGAAGACTGCTAGTACAGTAGAATGATGGAACAGTAGAGCACTAGAATGCAGATTTATTTGAGAAGAACAATTAGTTCAGTAATAATAATTAAAAAAATAGAACAGATGCTCTTTAAATGGACAGTTTCAGTTTATTATTATTATTATTATTATTATTATTATTATTATTATTATTAGTAGTAGTCGTAGTATTACTATTATAATACTATATGCCATTACTATTATTAATGTGATGTAAAGTTATTTCTGTGTTATGCTAACAGTGTAACCCATAACAGATTCTGAGATGCATCTGTGATAAAAAAAAATATCAGGTTTATTTTTTCATTAAATGCTTTTAGTGTTTTTTTATTACAATAATTTTCCTGATTTTGGGCTATCTTCCCTGAACTGTACACGCACAGTGTGTGTGTGTGTGTGTGTGTGTGTGTGTGTGCGTGCGTGTGTGTGACTGGGGATTAAATGTCAGAGAACACAGCGCTGTCTGTTCATCGCCTGCACACTGTAAACCTTCCTGACAGCACAGACAGGACAAATGATGTTACAGGTCAGTTTGTGGTCAGATGTCCTGTCAATAAATTGCCGCAGAGATAATCAAGACTTCAGTCAGAAACTCTCAGCTGCTTCTCATTTACACACTCACATCAAATACATTATAT
>BRDA01034806.1:0-14586 GCA_036984385.1 Crenuchus spilurus | reverse complement strand
AAAGGCCTTTAAATGGTCTCTCAGTCTAGTTCTGTAGGCTACACAGTCATGGGAAAGACTGCTGACTCTGGTGTCTATCGACACTTTACCCAAGGAGGGCAAGACACAAAATGTCATTGCTGAAGAGGCTGGCTGTTCACAGAGCTCTGTGTCCAAGCACATTAATAGAGAGGTGAAGGGAAGGAAAAGATGTGGTAGAAAAAAGTGTACAAGCAGTAGGGATGACCACACCCTGGAGAGGATTGTGAAACAAAACCCATTGAAAAATATGGGGGAGATTCACAAAGAGTGAAGGCTTCAAGAACCACCACGCACAGATGTATGCAAGACCTGGGTTTCAGCTGTCGCATTCCTTGTGTCAAGCCATTCTTGAACAAGAGACAAGAGAAGCGTCTCACCTGGGTTAAAGACAAAAAGGACTGGACTGCTGCTGAGTGGTCCAAAGTTATGTTCTCTGATGAAAGTAAATTTTGCATTTCCTTTGGAAATCAGTCAATCAATTGGAAGTTTCCACAGTCAGTGATATTTTGGGGTGCCACGTCATCTGCTGGTGTTGGTCCATTGTGTTTTCTGAGGTGTTTTTTTTTTTTTGCAGCCGTCTACCAGGACGTTTTATAGCACTTCATACTTCCTGCTGCTGACCAACTTTATGAAGATGCAGATTTCATTTTCCAACAGGACTTGGCACCTGCACACAGTGCCAAAGTTACCAGTACCTGGTTTAAGGACTATGGTATCCTTGTTCTTAATTGGCCAGTAAACTCGCCTGACCTTAACCCCACAGAAAATCTATGGGCTATTGTGAAGAGGAAGATGTGATACACCAGACCCAAAAATTCAGAATAGCTGAAGACCACTATCAGAGCAACCTGAGCTCTCATAACACCTGAGCAGTGCCACAGACTGATCAACTGCATGCCGCACTGCTGCAGTAATCCAGGTCAAAGGAGCCCCAACTAAATACTGAGAGCTGTACATGATTATACTTTTCATCTTCATACTTTTCAGTTGGCCAACATTTCTAAAGATCCTTTTTTTTTGTTCTGGTCTTAAATAATATTCTAATTTTCTGAGATACTGAATTTGGAATTTCATTGGTTGTCAGTTTTAATAATAAAAATGAAAAGAAATAAACATTTGAAATATCAGTCTGTGTGTAATGAATGAATATAATATACAAGTTTCACTTTTTGAATGGAATTTTGATATTCTAATTTTATGACCAGCACCTGTATTAATTTTGAACACACATTCCTCTGAAAACCTTGGTCGTCTCTAAACTTTGATAAAAGTACTGTCTTATCAGTCTAATAGTGGGGCAGACAGTCATGAAGGCGTGGACTGGACACTGATTGCAAACTCTTGAGCACTGGCAGTGACCACACTTTGAACAGATCAGTCTGTAGACTCCTGAGGGACATACGTAAACAGGTGAATACATCTCTTTAATATATTTCTCATAAATATTTACAAATATTATCTAAACTTAATCAATATCATCACATTGAATTCTGAGTTCTTCTTTTTATGGTGTTTATGCTTAGAAATAATATTCTGTTAAAACACTACAAAACCCAACAGCACCATTGAAAGTCTTAAGTAACTTAGTAATTATATCAGTATATTAATTAACTTAATTTTTTCAATGTTCATTAATTGTATGTTTAATCCTTCAAATAACTACTAGACAACATATATACATTCACTGGTGTTAATTAATCTAAGTGAATTGAACAATTCCCATTGTTCAGTTTGATTATTTTGCAATCAGCGTGAATTATTGCTTGCAAGCACTTCTTCAGCATGTGGTTCAAAAGTGCAGATGACATGTTGCTTTTTTATTTATGACCTTCAAGGAGAAACTTGAAGATTACATAAAAATGAATAGCTGATTTATCTTTGAAGATAATTGGAAACTATTCCTCTTAGTTTCTTAAAAGATTTTCAACTAAACTTTTTTGAAAGCCTAATCCACTCTGAGGATTTCACAATATTATATGAGAATATGATAATGTATGAATTGTAAGATATTATATAGAATATATTTGAGGATGTGTATGCTGTCTTGTTGTGGCTTTAGCCTTCTTAAAGACTAAGAAGTGAAATTAGTACAACACACAGTAGATTTTGTGTATATATCTTTAGCCTAGATATATAAAATCTGAACTGATGATGATGTTAGTTCCAGCGAAAAGACTGATTTACCAAACATGAAGAAAACTCTGAGCACAGATGATGAATGTACCAAAGGAAACCAAAGTGATGAAGGTAAACTCTGCCGTTTTATATGGTTTAATGTAATAATCACATCAAATGCTGTTTATTTGTTCTTTACATCTTTTTGTGATCTTACACCCCAGGTATTGAAAATAGGTGAGTACTGATTATTTCCTATATGTACAGAATACAAATATAAATATGTTGGATCTACTTAATTCAAGACAAATTCTATGAGAAAATATTAACAGCTGAAAGCGTCTTTTCACATTTTAAGGAATGAGACGGACAAAAAAGAAGAGAAAAGACTCGGAGTTGGATTTTTCCAGTTGTTCCGCTTTACTACAATGGTAGACACTGTGATGATGGTGGTGGGGGGTTTGTGTGCACTTGTCCATGGAGCTGCCTCCCCCCTCATGCTGCTTGTCTACAGCATGATGACCAACACCTTTGTGGCCTATGAGCTGGAGGTCCAGGAGCTGGCTGATCCCAACAAAACCTGCATCAATAACACTGTGACCTGGACTAATGGCTCAGCAGTGGTGCTGGAAGATAATAACACTGTGTACTGTGGGTGAGTAGAGAATATTCTTTATTATGGGTACTTGTGAGACCCATGTGCCACACACTATGGCTGTGATGAAATAGATCCCTACTTCCTTATTAATAATGCACTATACAGGGTGGGGCTAATTTAGTTCAATAAAAATCAACAAATTAACACTTTCTCATCATCACCATCATCACCAGTCACATAAATAACATTGTGAGAAACTGTAGTCTCATCAGAATCACACTTGAATTTCACTTTATGATTTGGACAGAGTAAAATGGCATACATGCTTAATAGTATCCTAATATAATTGCGAGTTCAAATGCCAGATCACGCTGCTTGTCATTGGCAGTCGGGGCATGAGAGAGAAATATTGGCTGTGCACTCCACAGGTAAGATGGCACTCTCTCTCCAGCACTACTAAGTAATGTCAGCAGGCTCAGGCATCTGCCAGGCGATCCATCAGACGTTTCCTGCACTTTCCTATGAGCATGTTGGCAGCCCAGTTGTGATGTTGACAAAGAGAGGCAAAACTTGACTTCACATGCATAGAAGGAGGTCTGTGCTAGTCTGCACCCTCCTAGAGTCAGAGACATTACAAGTGATAGGGAGAGTCAACTAATGGCTGTGATGATATATATATATATATATATATATATATATATATATATATATATATATATATATATATATATATATCCATTTCAGTCACAACTTGTGTTTGATCTATATTATGGCAATGGTAGAATGGACTACATTAATTCCTTTGGTTATTGGTTCTTGTCTCCTCTACAGTGTGGATATTGAGGCACAAATGACCATGTTTGCTTATTATTATATTGGTATTGGACTGGGTGTGCTTGTTCTTAGCTACTTTCAGGTATGACACTTGAATCTTATGATCTTTCATAAACATGTAACAGTGGATCTCTTTAAATGATGCTCACACTTCAACTCTACACATCCCCTGCTTCTTATTTCAGATTGCCCTGTGGGTTTCTGCAGCTGCAAGGCAGACACATAGAATCCGTAAAACATACTTCACGAAGATCATGTGCATGGAAATTGGCTGGTTTGACTGCAATTCAGTTGGGGAGCTGAACACAAGAATATCAGAGTAACAATCAAATTGTGCTTACAGATTAATAAATCCAACTGCACTCTGCATTTGTGACCTTTGCTTTAATTCATATATATATGAAATGTCTAAGTGTGTATTCTAATCTGCTTGTGAACAGTGACATTAATAAGATCAACAATGCAATAGCAGACCAGTTAGCCATCTTTCTTGAGCGGATGTCCACATTCATCTTTGGCTTTCTGGTGGGCTTTGTTGGAGGATGGAAGCTGACGTTGGTGGTGATTGCAGTGAGCCCTTTGATTGGATTGGCTGCAGGACTCATGGCCATGGTCAGAGCTTTTTCATCAACACTACAGTACAGTCACTCATTCTCATTTTATCACTTAAGCATTCACAAAATGAACTTCCCTTAGATACAGTATGGTGTACTCTCCAGCCATTAAAGAGATTTAATTAAGCCATATTACACATAAAGTGGTGCTATTATACTGAATATCAGCATGGCTTTGATCTGGTTATAGGCATAGAGCTACGGAAAAAGTACATCATTGAGCATGAACTTGCTTTTATGCAACAGTTCCACAAGCACCATTTACTAATTAACATTAATAAGCAACAGATTATAATTTGTTCTTGTATTTAATAATTTATTTGGACCCGCCCACTTCAGTAATTCGACAAACTGGACTGGGATTTCACCTTTCTCAAGTATAACATAAATATTTACAGCAAATCAGCTGGCGTTTGTGATTTTTGGTTATTTAACAGTTTGATCAGTTAATGCTGAATATAACTTACATGTAAAGTGGAGTAACACATACTTAAAATTTCCAATCCTGTTACACTCAATATTAGCACACTGAATATTTGTTGCCCAATCAAATGACTTGCTGAGACCTAACTGTTGTATAAAACTATTTTTCTCAGAAATAAGTGTGTGTTTGGCTTTAAAAACAGTGTACAACATTAGAACAAATGCATTTAAATATATAGATACAGTAAAAAGTAACAATGAGTTGTTTTTAGTAAAGTTACTGATATGTTTTAGAATGACACAGGTTATGATCTCAGACATTACATACAGTACAAGACACACATTCTCATTCAATGTTTTTATTTTTTTCTACATTGTAAATAAACACTGAAGTCATTCAGACTCTGAGTGAACATGTTTTAGATTTTACTTCAAAGTAGACACACAACTGATGTCTCAAACACATTAAGAGGCAAGAAATGAACTCTTGACAAGTCACAGCTGTTAACTGAAAGTCATTCCAGGTGACTACCTCATAAAGCTGACTGAGAAAATGCCAAGAAAGCTGCATCTAAGCAAGAGGTGCTACTGTGAAGAATGTAAAATATAAACATGTTCTGGTTTGTTTACTTGTTTGTTTACTAAATAATTACAGATGTGTTTACTCATAGTTTAGATGACTTTAGTATTAATCTACAATACAGAATTTTTTTTAATTTAATGAAGTATTGCTCACTGTATCTAGAACAGTAGCCTTTAGGAATTTTATCAATCTCACAAAAATAAATTAAAGAATGTTGTCATTGAAAATGATCAGTTTAAAAGTTGATGCCAAACGTTTGAGTATAATCTCTATATTTAACTTTCAATTATATTTGAAGTGAAGTAAATGCTGCTGTGTATTTGCAGGCAGTTGCGAGGCTGACGGGCCGTGAGTTGGAAGCCTATGCTAAAGCAGGTGCCATAGCTGATGAAGTTCTCTCCTCCATTAGAACAGTAGCAGCATTTGGAGGAGAAGAAAAGGAGACGGCGAGGTAACATCTAATGTCTGTCACTTTCAAATGACCATGAAGTACATTTCTGTGCTAGTCTACTATCAAACTGCTCAGTAAAATAAAACTAATGTACATGTTCAAATGATAGATATGTATGAAGATGTTTTCTCCAGATATGACAGGAACCTCAAGGAAGCACAGACATGGGGTGTGAAGAAAGGAACAATTATTGGTATATTTCAGGGTTACCTGTGGTGCATCATCTTCCTCTGTTATGCACTAGCCTTCTGGTATGGCTCCAAACTTGTCATTGACACCAAGGAGCTCACACCTGGAACCCTCATCCAGGTAAAAGCCATTCTCAAACGTGCAGCACATTATGTTATTTACTATTTAAAGTTGATATTTAAAAATGTACAAAGCTATTATTATAGAATAATATAAGATTATGAGTGACACAATGCTTCATACACCCTATACTTTTGCTATAATATTTAATGGTAAATATGCAATGATTTATTTAATTATGTGATAAGTTATGCAATACATGGCATTTGTTTTTATTTCATAATGCCAAGAAATACTTCATATCCAAGTTATTATATGCATAATAATAACTTTCCATCTAATTCAAGTCATGATAAAATGTCTACTCTTCTACTAAAGAACACAAATATACTTATATCAGTAAGCAACTAATGGTCACTAAGAAATTATGAATATTGCAATAAATATTACAAATTAAAAACAAATGATAGGTGTTCTTTGGAGTTCTTATGGGAGCCATGAACCTGGGCCAAGCATCCCCATGTCTAGAGGCTTTTGCATCTGGTCGAGCTGCAGCAAAGACTATCTTCGACACCATTGACAGAGTAAGTTGAACTGACACTTTCACAAAAAGAAAGCCTCACAATCTTCTGGTGATACGTTTCATTTGGTGAAGATGCTTCATCACTGCCAAACTTTACACAGATACCAGAAATCAATTGCTTCTCAGAGGAAGGACACAAGTTAGAGCGAGTGAAAGGTGACATTGAATTCCACAGTATTGACTTCAACTACCCATCCAGACCTGAAGTGAAGGTAAAACACAACTGATTTTATGTTTTCTTATTTTTTACAAATATTTTCCAACATATATACTATTCTATGATCTCTTATAATCTTTTTATGTTACCTTTGTAGATTTTAGATGATTTAAACTTGGTGGTTAAAGCCGGAGAAACAACAGCATTTGTTGGACCTAGTGGATCTGGAAAAAGTACAGCAATCCAACTCATTCAGAGATTTTATAATCCTCAACAAGGAATGGTAAGTCATACCAGACGTCCATGTTTACATCCATTTACACTAACTATACATAATGTGTAGATTATGCAGGAGGTGGTTTAGCAAAACTTAACAAAGTTCTCACCACTCTTAGGTCACCCTGGATGGCCATGATGTTAGCAGCTTGAATATCCAGTGGCTGCGTTCGCTGATTGGCATCGTAGAGCAGGAACCTGTTCTGTTTGCCACCACAATCGCAGAGAACATTCGCTACGGTCGACACGGAGTCTCCATGGAGGAGATCATTCAGGCTTCTAAAGAGGCCAATGCTTATAACTTTATCATGGACCTTCCACAGGTAAACAACTACAACCCCAAATCAGAAAATGTTGGGACAGTATTTAAAATAAAAATAAAAATACAGTGTTTCTTACTTTTATTTCACTGCAGACAATATGAACCCAAGATACAGTACTGCATGTGTTGTTTCATCAACTTAATTGAATTTTTTAATGTACATCCATTCCTGCATTTCAGGCCTTGGATATTTGCATTTTAGGGCTTGTAATGTAAAAAAACTAACTAATGATGTGATGTCAACAGGTTATTATAATCATGCTTTAGTACAAAACCAGCATCCATGAAAGGCGTTAAGGAGCAAAGGTGAGCAGAAGAGCTCCAGTTTGTCAGCAACTGTGTGAGAAAATAAAAGGTATATTTATACTTATACAGTGCATAATGTCATTTAACAATTTGAGGAATCTGGAGGAATTTCCATGCATAAAGTACAAAGACATATGCCTGCATGGAACGCCCCATGATCTCTGTTCTCTCAGAAGGCACGACATCAAGAATGGTCATTTATCAATAGCTGGTATAAATATAATCATATGGGCAAAAGCACTACAATACAAAGTTACACACTTCAGTACAAAACATCACAAAGGCTTAAATGATTTTCCATCTCAACTTTTTTTGGAATGTGTTGCAGGCCTGAAATGTAGGAATGGATGCATATTAACAAAGTTGACCACACAAAACATGAAATATCTTGGGTTTGTGCTGTCAAACACTGCATTTTTTTCATTTTCCATTCTGTACCAACTTTTATCTCTATTGCAGTTGTAATATCATATCATTTTGTATCTAAATTAGCTGCATGTAATCTTAGTTATCTTATCTACTTATCTTTGCTTAAGCAAACATTTCACAAGGAAAGATTCTGTAGGCCTGTCCTTATTGGATGGTTTTAATATGGTCCAACATGCTTTATTTATTTTATTGTGAAGTTGACAGATGCTATTTACACTAAGTGAGATTCTAGTGATATGTTAGAGACACATTTTACACCCAGGCTGTGTGGTATATGCAAATAGACACTTTAATCAGTTGGTAGTGTTAGTGTGCTGTAAGGTTACTGACTATTCTATAAAACAAAGTTCTCTGCTTTTTTGCATATAACCACTGTTGTTGTAAAACAGCTTAAGTTAAACCTGACTCAGATTTGTGATTAAATTGGATAAACAGCATTGCATATTCATTGCTCGGTCCAGAAATTTGATACACTTGTTGGAGAAGGTGGAGGTCAGATGAGTGGTGGACAGAAGCAGAGGATTGCAATCGCTAGAGCATTGGTCAGAAACCCCAAAATTCTCCTGCTGGACATGGCCACATCTGCCCTGGACAATGAGAGTGAGGCGGTGGTTCAGGAGGCTCTTGACAAGGTGAGACCAACCAGCTTCACTTTATATACAGCTGGGCTGTTTTCAGATTTCAGACTCTGTGCCTAAATTAATGAATCAGCACCAGAGTATATTCTATTTTTCTGTCATATAATTACACACTGTAGTATGTTTTTGTACTATGCAAGAACTGTATTAAATACAATGTAAATTTATCTTTTTAAAATTAATTAGTTCTCAATTTTCTCCCCCAATGTGTTTTTGGTAGCCAATCGACATACCCATTTGTTGACTCTCCCTATCACTTATAATGTTCCTGACTCTAGGAGGGTACAGACTAAAACAAGCCTCCTCTGATGCATGTGAAGTCAAGCTTCGCCTCTTTCAAACTGATACATCAAAGCCAGGCAGCCAATGCACTAGGAGGAAAGCACAGGACCCCAGTTCTGATAGATTTCCTTGCAGACGCCTAAGCCATCTGACATTTCTTAGTAGTGCTGGGGAGAGAGTGCCATCTTACCCACCCAGAGAGAGCACGGACAATTTTTGCTTTCTTTGGCCCTGCCTGCTGATGGCAAGCAGTATGATCAGGATTTGAACTCTGATCATAGTCACAGCGCCTTAGTCTTCTGAATCACTCAGGGCCACAATGTGATATTATCTTTTTTTTTTCAGGCTCGTGTAGGCCGAACCACCATCAGTATTGCTCATCGTCTCTCTACAATCCGTAACGCTGATGTTATTGTGGGCTTTGAGCATGGCCGTGCTGTAGAAAGGGGCTCACATAGTGAGCTACTGGAAAGGAAAGGTGTTTACTTCACTCTTGTTACACTACAAAACCAAGGAAATGATTTGTCCAGTCACACAGAAAACAGTGGTGAGTAGAATCAAATTTGGGGCTCAATATGCTTTTAGACATTATTGTCTACTCAATTAATAAATTATTGTAAATATGTTACATTGTTCATTTTTTGAATGTCTGTTGCTTTCACAGCATCTAAAACAGACGATCCCGAGCATAATGACTTTGAGAAAACAAGGAGTTTCAGCAGAGGAAGCTATCAGTCTAGTTTAAGGTAAAATACATGAATGTTTACTTTTTTAGTATTCTTAGCTGAAATAGATCATTCTTAGTTATAATAATATATAAACTGTTTTACAGGAAATCTTTGCGAATGAGGTCACAGTCTCAAATGTCAAACAGACCCATTGATGCCATATCTGGAGAAATCAGATTTGATTCTGAAGGTTTCAAAATGGAGATGGCTGAAGAACATAAGGTAAAATCTTCCAGTGTTTTAAATGTAATGAAAAGATTTCCAAGACATTTTTTCTACATTTCATATGTAACAGATCGATTAAACAAAACAATTTACTGTTGACTATTTTTAGACATTTGATGATGATGCTGAGGAGTTGGCAGAATCAGCACCCGTGGCTCGAATTCTGAAGTATAACAAAGCTGAGTGGCCATATATGTTCTTGGGCTCTTTAGGAGCAGCTATAAATGGATCTGTCAACCCCATTTATGCTCTGTTGTTCAGCCAGATTCTAGGGGTGAGGCGTTTTGAAGTGTACACACTGTAGAGAGAAATGTATTAATAACATGTGATATATGAATGTAATATTTCCTCTCTGTTGTGCAGACTTTTGCTCTCAGAGATTTGGATGAACAGAGACAGCAGATTAATGGGGTTTGCATCCTGTTTGTCATCGTAGGAATTATGAGCTTCTTCTCACAGTTCGTACAAGTAAGATCTCTGTGTTTATTAAGCTTTTATTTTATACTATTATTACAGGGGCTTATATTGTGCTGGCTGCCTTTGTTCTGCTTTTGTTAATTAGCATGAAGGATATTTTGTTACACTGGCCACCCTGCTGGGGCAAACTGTCTGTTGATTGTCTGTAGGTGTCTGTTAGGGCTGCTCTGTGGGAGGCGGTGTAGCTTTAGTTTCACTTTCTCTCAGCGGATTGGGCTCACCTGGAACTGCCCTGGTCCTCCTGATGGCCCGTCCCTGATGCTCTTTGCTTCATTGTTATGGCACGGTAACATTTATTTATGTGACAGCTGAATACAGTGTTTATATTGCAGGGATATGCTTTTGCTAAGTCTGGGGAGCTACTGACTCGCAGACTGAGGAAGGTTGGTTTTCAGGCCATGCTCAAGCAGGAGATCGGATGGTTTGATGATAATAGGAACAGCCCTGGAGCTCTCACCACTAGACTGGCTACTGATGCCTCCATGGTACAAGGGGTGAGTAAACCCACCTGTGAGCAGTACAGTAACTGATTTAGTTGCATTAATACAAAGTTAAATTGTAGGATGCTGACAACTATCAAGATGCTTGAATCTTGACCCTGAGTTGGGCTATTTTGTCCTTTTCTGAATACTTCAAGTTTTTCTTATATACCACATTAAATAATGTTTACCATGCAAATGTTTGGTATCATTGCTTTCAGACAATTGTTTGTTCATTTTAAGATACTTTACCAACACACTGGACCAAAATACACATAAAAAAATATATAACAGACTTTTTTTTTTTACCTACAAACAACACAAACATGCACAATTAAAGATTTTAAACATTAACAATGTAACGTTGAAAATGTGAATATATAAATGTAAAATGTAGAAACATTAAGCTACATACAACTATTTAACAGTAACATCAATAGCCATAATCAAATTGGATTAGTTTATCAGGGGTATGTGTGTTTTTAGCATTTTACACATCTCCTCAGTGTTTAAACTTCTGTATCTTGGCGACATTAAAATAACTAGAGGACTTGCGAGTTTTGGGGGGGTTTGTAGGGAATTATGGACACAGATGTCTGCATCACATACAGTTCATTTATACCTGCAGCTGTGATTATCACTCCTTTAATATGACTGTGTTATTATTGTGTATTAAGGCAGGATTTTGTCTTATGGATTTTAGTTTCTTTTGCCTTCACATAATGCTGGCCCAGTTACAATATGGAGTGGAAATTCTTCCATTCAGACCAAGTAGATTGTTAAGTGACTCTTCAATAGGACTTTTAAGGATGATGTATTTGAGAAAATGAAGTTTGAGTAGAGGAATAGGCCTGACAGTGAAACAGATCAGGTCTGTTCAGCGATTCTGTTTTACACAGGTTACAGGTTTCAGTTCAAATGGACATTAATGTGTTATGAAAATGTATACTTTACGTTTTAGGCTACTGGATCTCAGATCGGAATGATTGTGAACTCACTGACGAACATTGGAGCTTCGTTCATCATTGCCTACTACTTCAGCTGGAAGCTGAGTCTGGTGGTGACCTGCTTCCTCCCCCTGATTGGCCTCTCTGGGGTCTTCCAAGCTAAGATGCTGACTGGGTTTGCTAATGAGGACAAGAAAGCAATGGAGGCAGCTGGACAGGTGATGCAGCAATTCATGTTACTGCACAGTAAATCTGCCAGTTTTAAACCAACACTATTAGAGTTAAATTAACACTGAGGGTGTCAAAATGTAACACTCTCAGTGTTAATTTAACTCTAATAGTGCTGATTTAACACTGGCAGATTTACTGTGTGCTCTTTTTATAAAAATGCGTAACCTCTTTGTACATCTGATGCTTTGTCATTATCATGTTCATCCCTATCAGTTAAATCGTTGTGCATTGTCTTTGACGTACAAATGAACTTAAACAAATATTAAAACATCGATTGTTTAAAAAAAATGCATGTGTCTATATTGTATTAGTCAGACTGTAATCCCTTACAGCCTTAACTATAACAATTCCTCCTTCCTTTATTCAGACATTCAGAGTCTGAAATTGATGAAATCTCTTAATCTTTTTTTACAGGTGTCTAGTGAAGCTATGGCCAACATAAGGACCATTGCAGGTTTAGCCAAAGAGAAGCATTTTGTGACTATGTATGAACAGCAGCTGGAAGCTCCATACAGAGCAGCGAAGAAGAAGGCTCACATCTATGCCATTTGCTTTGCATTTGCTCGCTGTGTTATCTTTATGGCATATGCGGCCTCCTTCAGATATGGTGGCTTTCTGGTTAGCCATGAGGGGCTTCATTATGTGATTGTTTTTAGGTGAGCCCTAAACTCTTGATGATTAATGCTGTTTGTTTGCTTGGAGTGTTACTGTTTTTGTACATGAGTACATGTGTGTAAAGGTTGCATGTATATGTAGGTCAACAAGTGCTTATTACAAACATAATTTGTACAATTAATTTTAAAATGAATTATTTGAACACATAAAATGTGTACTATCAGTGTATTTGATTAACACAGTATTTATCTGATCCCCTTAGAGTCATTTCTGCCATTGTAATCAGTGGAACAGCTCTTGGAAAAGCTTCATCTTTCACTCCAGACTATGCCAAAGCTAAAATTGCTGCTGCCCAGTTTTTTAAACTGCTTGACAGAGTGCCCAGAATCAGTAGCAGTCAGACAGAAGGAGAAAGATGGGTAAGAAACAAAATTCAGTTGCTCTCTGTAGTAAAATGAAAGGTTTCACTGTTTTACTGTAAAGGTATAAAATATGTCATTCTTCTACCTAGCTGTAAAAAAGTTTTCATAAACATAGGTTTTCTATTTAGAGTGGAATTTCATAGGACCCCTATACATTGTGGTAAAAGTGTCTAGTTTATAAAAGTACTTAAAACTGTAGCTAGTAGGATTGAGAAGACAGTGGACTTACAATAAATATCTGATTTGTTTCACAGGTGATCTGCCTCAAGTATTCCTGTCATGATATAGTGACAGCTTAATTTTTTTCTATAGTTATTTATTTATTTATTTTGCTTTTGTTACAATGTGTTTACATGTATGTTTATAATTTGACATGTTGGAGAACATTGTAGTTAATCTACTCTGAGCATTGAGTGCTTGCAGCTGATTTTCAGCCTTTATAATCAATGATAAAATGCTATAGTCCATAGGTATGAGCTTTCAACTGATGTCTCATATGTGTATTACTCCAGTTACATAATGTATTACTAAATACTTTGTCTGCTTATCACTTGAAGGCCAATTTTAAAGGAAGGATTGAGTTCAATAACTGCATGTTCACATACCCAAGCCGACCAGATATTCAGGTACTGAGGGGCCTAGAGGTGGCAGTGAGTCCTGGCCAGACACTTGCCTTTGTGGGCAGTAGCGGGTGTGGCAAGAGCACCAGCGTTCAGCTCCTGGAGAGATTCTATGATCCAGATCAAGGCCAAGTGGTAAGAAGTTACATATTTATTGCTTTAGTTCAGAAAGTTCAAAGTGCACAGAGATAATTGTTTGGTGGGTGCTGAACAGTGGGCAAAGTAAGACATGTATGGAAAATTCAGCCATTTACAAAAACAGAGATTAGCACTAAAATTGGTGCAATTTAAATTCTGATCATGTGCTTTTCTTTTACTCCAGCTGATAGATGGACACCCATCCCATCTTGTAAATGTATCATTCCTGAGATCTCAGATTGGAATTGTATCTCAAGAGCCTGTGCTTTTTGACTGCACTATAGCAGAAAACATCCAGTACGGAGATAACTCACGCACTGTCAGCATGGAGGAGGTTATAGAGGCTTCTAAGAAAGCTTTTCTTCATGACTTTGTGATGTCTCTGCCTGATGTGAGTACAATAGTAAAGGTGTAAAATAAAAGATCACAGTTCCTACAATAATAATTCAAATAGCACAGTTAAAGCACAAAAATATTCTATTTTCAGTGTATCTCTGAGTGCAGCGTATGTATTATATCATCAGGTACCACTGACAGTAATATTATGCATTGTTTTGAAACAGACATGAAAACCTACTGGCACAAATAATAGAAGCTATTGGGCAACTGCTGAATTTCTTGAATAATTTGACATATACATAATACAGAATAAACTCTATTGCACTCAATTGCACTCTAATAAATAATATTAGTAAGACAGAACATGCTATACACAATATATACTGTACATCATGTACAAACCGGATTCCAAAAAAGTTGGGACACTAAACAAATTGTGAATAAAAACTGAATGCAATGATGTGGAGATGGCAAATGTCAATAT
>BRDA01034805.1:5211-25526 GCA_036984385.1 Crenuchus spilurus | reverse complement strand
ACACACATACAGGCTCAGTTTCATTTTAATTGTAAGTATTGATATTTATTAGTACTCTTATTGGTACTTGGTATCGGCAAGTACTTAAATGTACTTGTACTCGTTTTGAAAAAATGTGGTATCGGTGCATCCCTACTACCAACCAGAACCCAGTTTTATTTCCCCCCCCCCCCATCTCAGTTCTTAGCAAGTGATAAACATTACCATGGACAGGATGATGACCAGGAACTCCTGTCCTTGAAACTCCTCTACTGATCCCACTTTGATGTCAGCAAGCCCTACTCTGTGCAGCAGCACTCTGATTTTCTCCACCTTACATGGATGAATAAAGAAACAGTTAGACAAAAAAGAATGTCAAATGAGTCTGAATTTAATCAGAGAACACGGATGCATGGATTAGTAGATACACCTGCTTTTTGTATGGGGTGATTATGCCAATGTCAGTAGCTGGTATGGGGTTGTACAGTCTTTTGGCCAGCTGGCAGCAGTAAAGCATGACCTGCACTGCCTCTCCAGGGTTAAACCTTGATGGGTTGTTTCCCTCCCTCATTTCTGTACCCTACAGAGAGATATAAAAGAGCAACACAATTGTGTATTTAGAACTGCACTTAAAACAACTCCACGAGTGCCAAAGTATTGCCAAAGTACTGAATACAGAAAATACAGTAACTAAATAATATAGCCTATGCCATTTCATCATGATTACCACCTGCAGTCATTAGTTAATATCAACTATGGTATTAACAACTATAATGTGGAATTATTTGTAAAATAAGTTAAGCCATCCCTCAGAGCCAAAATTAACAGAAGGAGAACTACACACCCTGACTCCATGGACGATGAGAGGAAAGCCCTTGGTGGGAAGGTGGCTCCAATGGCACAAAGAGTCCACAACAGCCCTCTGTGAGCGGACGCACAACTCCCCTCCGTAAAACAGTCGAGATGGCAGTGACAGCAGGACCTCATGGGAGCGGTAGTTATACACTAGTTTAGTTACCTGAGAAACGTATTGGAAAGTAAAGCAAATTAATCATATATATTAAAAAAAAAAAACGTTTGTAAAAGAAGCATTATCTATAGTAGCAGAGAGAGATTTATTCCAACAGGTTGTAGACAAACTCTTGATCCTTAAACAATTAATAAAGGCTTATTCATGCAAACATTTAATTTATGTAAAATTAAAATCAACCATTATTGGGCTTCAAGCATTATGGCCATGTTGCATTGGATAAAATATCAGGAACTTGTATGATGCCCAAATGGCTGTATCTAAAAATCATTCTCTCAGATCATCCTGTTCCTCTTTGCTGCATGCATTGATTAGTTTAGTTACCTATATCAAAAACCCCATCTTTTTCACTCAGGTTATCTATATATAATGAAAAATATTAATTTCATAATGAAAATGAATATCATAGTGGAGAACAATGATCTGTTCTCCCCTTCTACCACTGATGAGGCCTTTACTTGTTGGACAGAATGAGTCTTAAAAGATTTATATATTGATAAAACATTAGCATCTTTTGATCAGCTCAGAAGTTTAAATGTTCATTTCCAATTTTTTAGGTATTTGCAGCTTCACAGTTTTGTTCCAGCAAGTTACTGCTTTCTGTAATTTCCTGCTTTACCACCTTCTTCTGTACTAGATACAATTCTGAATGCCAATCCAAGGTTGAAAACGTTAATAGGAATTATATATACAGGATTTGGAACCTTTAAATAGATTAAAGCAGAAATGGGGAGAAGAGCTTGGCATTAATATAACAGCCAAATTGTGGCAAAAATATTTTAGAACAGATATTCTTCTTCAATATGCTTAAGACACATCATAATCTAGTTTAAAATTTGTTGATCGCATATATTGGACTAAGGCAAGGTTGGACAAATTTGTGCAAAATATTAACCCAGTCGGTCCAGCCCACACCAATTACAGAACTGTCTGGAGTGACTTCCCAAGTGCTACACTTGGGCAAATCCAAGTAGTAGCCTGTGTCACGTTGCTGGCCAGATGGTGTATTGTACTGAAATGGAAAGAAAAAAAAACCCAACTTTTAAAAACTGGTTGAATGATTTAACGCAGTTTATGACTTTTCAGATTTTTTCTGGGGAAAAAAAATCTGGTATTCTTTCCCAATAGGCACAGAACATTATTATAACATTGTATCAAAGCTGCAAGAACAACTACATTGTCACATCATTGTGCCTGCTGGGTTAGTGAGCTGAAATGACAAATTTTACAACATTTGGCAACCAGTCTTGACGTACCTTGACAGTATGAACCCTGTTAATCAATTTGTTCTGCAAAATGGTACACCATTAAGCAGCTGGGCATGCACTCTTTAGCTGAATGTCTTTCATTTTCTTTATTTCTATTATATGAATGTTAGTATCTTTATTCAGCATCAGTATTTTTTCTATAGATTTTTTTTTTGTGTGTGGCTGAGGTGCAGTTTAGCGTGAGTGGGATTTTTGTTAATGTCCATTTATAAAAAAAAAAAAAAAAAAAAAAAAACCCACTAGCAATAATAAGCCAAAAATATGTCTCACCAGTAAGGGGTTATAACCCTTCTCATTGCAGGAGTAGAGTGGCATGGCCATTAGTCTTTCAAGCAGAGATACTCCTAGTCCAAATGCTTCAGCTAGTTTAGACTTCACTACTGGACCCAGTTGCTTAGGGTCTCCAGCCAGAACTACCTTTATTAAAGGTAAAAAAGAAAAAGAACACAGTCAGTGAAAATTACCCAAGGCTGTACTGAAGTTTCTGAGTATATCTAAAAAAATATATTGAACTCTTAAATGGCAAATTTTTATTTGAAGAAATAATTTACAGACAAGTGAATGCCAAACTACATACACACTGCATATCTCTAATTCAGATTTAGGTATGTTCTGTTCAAATGTGCATTACTACTTCAAGACTTCCTAATAGATCAGCAGCTGTTGGTGTATATAATGTGTTGCCTTACCTGCCCGCTTTTCTCACACAGGAGGCCTAGAGGAATCAAAGATTCTGGCTCAGTAGCTTGACCAGCTTCATCCAGAAAGACATGAGTGAAATGGCCAACACTGAGGGAGAAAAACACCACAGACATAATTGTTGACCTTTTGGGGCAATTAAACAGAATGTAACAGGTTTTGTTGTGTCTATATACAGACTCAAATCTCAGATGCACACATTTGATGCTTGACAGACTTTATGCAGTTGTACTCCTGCAGATTTAAAAACATGGTGCTTCAAAGTACAGAACAAACCTACAATGTAGTATTTTAGTGGCACAATTCTCTTCACTGTAAAATACAGCATTAACTCAATGCATGGCTATCATAGCCATAACGGAGAGGAGGAGCATAGGAGACTGGCGAGGTACTTTACTGTCTGGTGTCGCAGGAACCATCTGCAGCTCAACACCTCAAAGACCAAGGAGCTGGTCATCAACTTTGGGAGGTCCAGACCAAAATCACAACCAGTTCTGCTCGAGGGAGTCGGGGTGGAGGCTGTGGATTCCTATAAGTACCTAAAGCTGTGGCTGGACAGCAACCTGGACTGGACCTGTAACACTGACCACCTGTACAGGAAAGGACAGAGCAGGCTGTACTTTTTGAATAGGCTGAGGTCCTTTAATGTCTGCAGGAAACTCCTGTTGATGTTTTATCAGTCTGTGGTCAGCAGTGTCCTGTTCTACACCGTGGTGTGCATCATATCCAAGGACACATCAATGCTGGACAAACTGATCAGGCGGGCTGGCTCTGTAGTTGGCATGAAGCTGGACATTATGGACAATGCCAGTCATCCTCTATACAGTGTCATCAGTCACCAGAGAAGCCTGTTCAGTGACGGACTGCTCCTTCCCAAGTGCAGGACAAAGACTGAAACACTCCTTTGTCCGTCACACCTCAGACTGTACAACTACTCTTTGGGGGAGGTGTGTGTGTGTGTGTGTTACATTATTTTTAACCATTTTATTATCTAACTACCCACTTCTTTGCCTGTACTGTAATGATGCTAGAATCTTAGGGATCAAAATAAAGTACCATCTATCAATTTTTTTTATAGCAAATCTGGAATATGAAATCAGGTTGTTGCAACTCCATGAAACTGTCTTCATCTCTCAGCTCTAGCTCTCACCGCAAGCCAATCTGGTAAAACATGCCAGCACTGGAGCAGGTGCTGACCACAATACGGTGAAAACAGGCATGACGTATATCCTCTCCAGCACGCGAATACTGATGCAACACCTCTGGAATGGACTGCAGAGAAAACAAGTACACAACTCACTATATTTGGTAGTTTGTGTAAGTACTTAAACTTCACAATTTAATGAATAAAAAATAAATGTATTAATTCATGCAAATACTGCAGTACCTCCTCCTGCCGGAAGGTGGCATTAACACGTGCAAGACTGGCACCATTCAAGTAGCCACTTTCATGCAGGCGGATGCAGATGAGGTCTGAAGCACTGTTAGAAGGCGTGCAGACCAGAATACGACTCCCATGCACTCTGTGGTACACCTGCATAAATACCCACTCTGGTTAAATGAAGCTGCAGGATTTATACGGTTTTTAGCTGAATTTATACAGGATTTACAGACTGATGGCATCAATACCTGCAGTATGATCTCTACAAGTGTGATGGTTTTGCCTGTGCCTGGAGGCCCAAACAGCACATATGGGGTTGGGCGACAGTCTCCACTGAGAATGCGCTTAACTGCCTCCTTCTGAGTGGGGTTAAGGTTGCAGTTAAATAACTGACCAGGGTTTGGAATAGGCTTAGAAGTCATATGCAAATCTGAAAAACAAAACCAGTGAAACAAAGACCATGTTTCACAAATTGTTGTACTACCTTAGTTCTCTTTTAACATATGCGTCAGCTTCAGTTTAGCAAAAGTGTTACCCATACACAAAACAAAATAATAACCTACTCAATAAAAATCCAACCTGTTTTTGTTTGTGTGGCCACAGACATCATGTCCACAGTTAGACAGGAGAGCTTTGCCCCAAGCTCTTGTGCTACTTCTCTACCCTAAAGACACCATGACAGGCATGCAAAGCACACATTATAACTACATTAATTTTAATAGCACAACAAAACAGGTAAAGCCTTTACTACTGCAAACCAGTAAACACCACTCTGATTCTAAGGACTGTTAATGATTTTAAACCAATACCTAGAGACAATGGCCAATAAATGCATTTGAACTCTTGCTGAACCTAAATATGTAAAAAAATAAAATAAACAAATTCTGGTCAACTTGAATTCATTTGTTAATACACATTCTTTCCTGCATTTTTGGCTGACAATATATTTAAAAAAATTGGGAGGGGTACAACTTTGGGCTAGTAATGAGAAAATAAATAAATGAAACAATGATGTGATTTCAAACAGGTGATGTCAACAGGTGACGATCAGGATTTGGCAGTATCCATAAAAGGCTGAATCTTTGAGGCGTGATGGACAGAGGGTCTCCATTTTGACAACAAAGATGCAAAAATGATTGAAATAAAAAAATAAAAGATTGGGGCATATTCCTCTACAGTGCATATCACTATTCAAACAATCTTAGGAATTGGTGTGTACAAGGCAATGCTGCAAGCCTAAGCTAAACACCCATGATCTCTGATCCCTCAGACTTATCTACAGCTCGGAGAAGGGATCTCCACCAAGCACCGATATATGTTACATTCACAAATGCCATTTAAAACTTTGCTGTGCAACAAAAGAAGCCTCATGTTAAATATGTTCAGAAGTGGCATTGACTTCTGTCCTCTAAAATATTTGGGATGAACCATCACAGTGGAAATGTGTATTGGTCAGACACATCAGTTTTATTTATTATATAATTATATATTATTTTTATATATTATAATATATAATTAGTGATGGGACTCAATTATTAATTTCAGGGTCTGTAATTAATGAATCGCAATCCTCATCAACAAATTAAACATTTTCAATTTAAAAAATGCTTTTGCTACAAAAATTTTGAATGGACATACAGTATATGCTCAACAACAAACATCTTTATTGCTTTTTTATTTTTTTTTTTTAATTGTTATTAAACCAACAGATTTGGCAAAATGCTATAATATTAATTCAGATTTCAAGTATTTCAGGAACCCCTGAGTGTTTAACTTATTTGAAAAATAAAAAATAATGTAAGCAGCACACTAGACAATAATGATAGCACCATTTCTTGTACAGAACTGTAAAAATTTTAAATAAATACAATAACTATACAATACTGCGACTCTTGTGATAGTTTAACATCTTGTCACCTAGTCCAATGTGGGCTGGCTAAAGCGTTTATTTTTTACCGCTGTTGGGGATGCTGACATTAGCTGTGGAGACGGCTGTGCTTGCCGCAACGTTTGGCATTGAGATGGTATTTTAGGCTTGAGTAGCTTCGGTGATAATCAAATTCCTTTTTAAACAACTTGCATACAACAGTAGTCTTTTCGAAAGTCCCATCAGAATGTTTTTTAAAGCTAAAGTTGTCCCTCAGTGAACCAATTGAAGCGGCTTCGTTGTCCATTGTTGTTGTTTGCGGATGTCGCTTGTGCATCAGATTTTGAACCTTGAACCTGAAATGGAGGCTGTTATTGTATTTTAAGCAATAAAATGTTCAATTAAAAAGCTTTAAAGTAATTTGTGTGTATTTCTATTACTTTTCAAATAAGCTTAAGTAGTTATTGCAGAACCTGATTTCTTTCATTTATTTTTTTCTGATTAATCGCAAGAATAATCAACAGAATAATCGATTACTAAAATAATCGTTAGCTGCAGCCCTAAGTATTATTTATTATATATTAATAAATAATACAAAGATTGTGAACTCCGGACCATCTAGATCAGCGATGACAAACTCCAGTCCTGGAGGGCTGGTGTACAGTATATTTACACTATAATTAAACCTGCCGAGTTGAATCAGCTGTGTTTAATCAGGAAGATCACCAAACAATCAAGC
This sequence comes from Crenuchus spilurus, assembly GCA_036984385.1. Taxonomy (NCBI): domain Eukaryota; kingdom Metazoa; phylum Chordata; class Actinopteri; order Characiformes; family Crenuchidae; genus Crenuchus; species Crenuchus spilurus. Next base: position 18,563 of record BRDA01034805.1, on the reverse strand, counting down.
CATTCAGGACTGGAGTTTGACACCCCTGATCTAGGCTGTCCAAAAGCCAGGGTCTGTCATTGTATGGGGTGTGTCAGGGCCTTTGCAAAGGTAAAGTACACAGATTTTAGCATAACAATATGCTGCCTTCTAAACTACATCTATTCTAGGGACATTTTTCAACAAGACAAAGCAAAACCACATGCTGCATTCATTAAAGGCATGACTGTGTAAGCAAAGGGTACAGATACTGCCCAGTCCCCAATAAAGAATGCGTGGTGAAATGAAAAGGTGTGATAACCCCACACACTGCATACTTTAAGATGTACTTGCAAGAAGAATGGAACCAACTAAAACCTGAAACACTTCATCACTATGCATCCTCTGTGCCAAAATGTCATTTAAAAAACCTAAATGCTTTACAAAGAGCTAAACATGACCATCTCAACTTTTTTTGGAATGAGATCCAGGCCTGAAATGCAGGAATGGATGTATATTAAAAAATGAAATTTAGTTGCCCAGACAAAATTGTCTGCAATGAAATAAGGCAAAGAACATGCAAAAACACTAGTTTTATTTGCATTTTTCATAGTGTCCCCACTTCTGATTTGGGGTTGTATAAACACATACCACATCGCCTTTTGGAGGTGGTTCATCTTTATCCTCTTTCTGCAATTGTTCAGTTTCCCACACTACAGTCCAAATGGGGCTTTGCAGTTGCAAGACTCTGGGGAAAAGCACTAAGCCAGGAAAGAGAGATGACAAACAGGTCACAGAGAGACTTCACTTCCAGAAACAACACTGAAATGCCTCTGCTTGTCCCAATGTTGACACTTGTGGCTTTTTTGTTGTTGTTGTAGTAAAGAAATAATTTGGTGAAAAATCCAATTTACAATTACACACCTTACATGTAATTGACCAGGCAAGACAACTCTAGTTTTAAGTTTGTAGAGTCTAATTTTGCATTTTTACAGCAAGGCGTTGATTTAAGTTGTTTAGATTAAATCAATGCATTTCAGGACACAGTGACTTCACTGGGAACAATAAAATTTACACATACATACATACATAAATATAAAAAATGTAACATATTGCAGACACTATGTTGTACTGAAGCTCACTCCTATGTATATCACACAGGCAAATGCTACAGACTACATTTGCAATTTATATTATAATAATTGTTCATTTTGATTAAGGGTTTGTCTACATGCAAGACAAATGAAAGCATCAGAAACTGCCTCATCCCCTGCTCACCATTTTCTCCAAAGTGCTTAATCTGTTCCAGAGCACAGTGGCATCTCCTCATTGTGACCCTGATTTTGGAAATAGAAATCATTCAAATAACGTTTTAATACAGCCTCTCCCACCCCACAATAAAATGTTCCAAGTGTGACATTTCCCTTTGTGCCAATTTCTTTTGAGCTATACAGATACAAATGTTAGATAAGCACCTATTGAATGTAAACTCTACATCCAGAGGCTCTCCCAGGTAGCTGTTGTGGAATTCAGCATTTACCCGCAAACTCACATCCTCCTCGCTGATCTGAAGGAGCATAATAAATATTATGATTAAAATGGTGTTTTTAATGGCTAACAACAAAAAGAACTTGTTATTAAAACATACTCCTATTAATAAACAGTACCTCAGCAACATAGCCAATGTACTCCAAAAGCCCCACACTGGTCAGCTTCTTCAGAGAAACTCGGTCTCCTGAAAATAAATGACAAATATTTACATAAATCTTTGATCTTAATAATTATGTTTAAAACACACAAACGGTGATCTTCCTCACCTATGAAGAGGCTTGGTCTTCCCTCACCAAGTCCTGGCACTTCCAAGTGCAGGTACACCGATCCCTTCCGGAGGAGGGCACCAATAATGCTGAACTCTCTACACTGTTGCTCTGCCTGTAGTTCCTCAAGCCACAGCAAGGCTGAGAAACGAGCAGCCATAGAAGACAGACACAGAGGCTGAAAAGGGATATGGATAAAGCAAGATCAAGAGAAGCTGGTTAAATTTAATAGACTTCAGAAGGTTTTGCAGTGCAGTCCTTTAAATGTACATTTTAGCATCCTGAATAACAATAAAAACTAAGCAAACCAGTGTGATCCCTCACCTCTCCAAGAGCTGGTTGAATCACCAGAACATCACTCTGGCCTTCCACACATGTTCTCAGCGCTTGTGGCACTGGATATTGCCCCAGGAAATTAGGCAGATAACGCCTCTGTAGTCTGCCATAAATTATCCCGATAATCATTGAAAATGAAATGAGAAGAAACACCCCCCCAAAAACAAAACCTTTACTATAGTCAGCTGGGCACACTTGTGTAATTTCAGTACTACATCAGTAATGTAAAACCACAAATGGATATTTATCCTTTGGTTCTAATGTGGAACATTCACCTTAATGGAGATGCAGAGGGGAGGATGGTGATGATGTGAGCATGGTTTTGAGCTTGGAATTGTGGGCCTTTTGGGCAGTAGGGTGTGCTTGGCTTCAATAGACTCTCCTCAGTGCTGTTCACAGACACTTCCAGGCGCCTCCCAATGGTGAAGGAGGAGAAGTGAAGCAACAGTAGCTCTGCACAGCGTCCCAAGTTTCTATAAAAGATCATTCTTTGGGTTATAAAAATTAGTCCCTAAGAAATTACATCATATTTGTGTGAGAAAATGTTTAACAAACAAAACTTAAGTAGGGATGCAGAAAAATATTACAGACAAAATGGCATTTTCAGTTTTAGGCCAACAGGGGAAACATTTGCCACTTTTCCTAAAGAGCCAGACTAAAGGATGTTACCCAAAATAATGATTTTGTTCATGTAATTGTGGCAACATGGAACAAATACGGTTCCAAAACCTGAAACACATGCAAGATTAATTTCACTGTAAATTAGTATTGTTCTTCATACCACAATAGTTTAAAAGATCTCATCTCCTATGTGCTGAACGAAGACCATTTTGTGAAAGCTAATATGACCATCCTGATGTTCCTAGAATACTACTGAAATTCCTGTTGAGCAATTGCAGCAATGGATCCAGAATGTTCTAGCCATGCAGTGTCGTTTACATATTGTTGCCATTTAATACATAAATTATTCTTACTACGCACAATATGAACAATGTAAAAAAAAAAGTTTGATTTCAGTATGTTATAAATTTGGGTTTTAATAAAACCCAGTTCATCAATATTAATAAGTGAAAGATCTATGTGGGTTTTGAAAGGTTAGTGACCCAACCAATTTTAATACAGGAAGCTGAAGGATACTGAAGCTGTGCATTTTTAATTACTTAATACATTTTCTAGGAAAGCAGCACAGATCATGCCAACAACCCTGCAGCTGCCAGTCAGCAGTAGTCAACCATCTCATGGAGCACTTGCTGGGCAATTCTATTTTACAGACTCCATGCCCATTCCATGACCAACTGACTAATTTCTATTAGCAGGTGGCATAGTACTTTTAAATAAACTTCATTTTAATGAGAAGCTATTTAGGTACATATTACTGAATATATGATCATTTAAAAATAAATAAAAACTCACTTAGCCTTGCAGCCCACAGTGACAGACACCTTCTCTCCTGGTACAATCTCCAGATTACTCTCCATCAGCAGTGCAGCTGGTATCCCCACAGTCTCTCGCTCTCCAACGTCCTCAATTTTTCCATTTTTATTTACCTCGTCATCAGTTTCACGGCCTTCATCTGCATGCACACTGGGTAATGAACAAAGACCATGCTTCCCTACAAGGCCCATGTCTTGGGGATAGAAAAAGGGCTGGAAAGGATTTTTCTGTGAGATGGCCAGTTGATTCTCTGGGTTTGGAAGAGCATTGCAGGCAGCAGGAGGAACTATGGGGCCAAGAGTAAACTGTTTTTCAGAGTCCCAGCCAGCAAATTCACAGCACTTCAGTGTATGGGTATCTGAGCCTGTATTGCTACATGGGAATACATGAATAATTCAATTATTAAGTGTGAGCTATTAGTAGAAAGTATAACCAAAACATGCTGATACAAAACCATTTGTATGATTATAAAACATTATTTTGATATGCACAAGCCCTGTTCATCTAAGAAAACAAACAAAACTTTTCCCAAAGAGTTGTATAAAACAATAATACTGGTTCATGTGAATACCTGTGTGAAGTCTCCTGATATGTATTGTCATACAGTAGAAAACATAAGATCAAAAACTGTGAACTAGAACCATTAAGATTCATATGTGCATAAGACGGGTCATTGGAGTTCAGGCCTGCTCTCCTCTTCCTAAATTCATGGCTTCACACATGCTTTGTGACATTAGTTTCAAGACTAGCTGACTCCAAAGCTATAGATTACAGTTCAGAGGCCTTGTACATACCTCTTCAGTGACAACAATACCTGATTAACAAGGCTCCAAAGCTATCGGTTTAGTCTCACTGCCAAAAGGCCTACTGAGCTAACCTTGGGGTCTCCTAACATGACTAAAATAAGTCTAACCTAATCATGATCCTTCTCCATTTTTCATCCAATCACAACACACGGTTCCAAACCTGTATGTCTTTGTCTGCCTAAAGCATATATACTCTGCTGTTATGAACAATAAACTGGGAAACCATTTTGAGAACAGACTCTGCCTCGGTTATTTGAACTCCCCCAGCACACTGCAGGCCTAGGAGGATGGAGGAATCCTGCATTCTACTAGTGTGTACAACTCAGTATTTCAGTCGAACCCCAGAACCAACAAACAGTTCTAACAACCTGGTGTCAGAAAGTGGGATGCTGCGTTGGTAAGTAGAGACTGGGATTTTTTTCCTTTTGTCTTGATACTTGCACAGCATCTCATGGTAAATATTTTCTTTATAATTTAAATACGTAACCCCGTAAAGGCACAAGACAACTCCATTTTAGTTAGAACACTGGTAAACCCTTGTTACAGGCAGGCTGGGAAATTCCACCCCTTGCAAGGAAGGTTTAACCCTTGTTACGGGAAGGCTGGGCAATTCCGCCCTGTGCAAGGATGTCTGTTTTATAGTGTACACTCAAGAAGGAGAAGATCACTCCTTGGTCCAAGCTGGACTGGTCTGGTTATCACGCCTGGGTTGAGCTCCGTACACGCAGTAGCCTCCCTCCTCCAAGTCCTGGTTCTTTGTTGTCATTCCTGTGCGTTTTCATTGTTGTATTTTGTTTTGACTGTGTCCCAAGTTTGCTTCTGTTCTCACTTTTAACCATTGAAGTATTGCCTTCTGAAGCATGGGGTCAAATATTAGTTAAGTGAAGGGTAAAACTGGAGAAAATATTGGTTTGGATGTTATAAACTAGGTTCAGATTGTGATCCATACATTGAAAACTTGGCTGGGTGTACTGAGTGCACTGGGTTTAAACATTATCCAAGAACTGGCTCATTTAAGCAAGAAATGCTGGATTTGTTTAACATGAATATATGGGGGTTATGGATGGGATTTTGATTAAATGATGGAATCGTGGTTAACCTGGAAAAAGGCCAAAAAGGTATAGTACAAGGCACATGGGGTTAAGTCAAATAAGACGCCTGAAACAGCCACTTTCCAGATGCAGAGTACTCCATCACCCCACCCTTGGTAATGCAAGGGTTAATCAGGCAAGCAGCTCGTAGTTCAGATGTGCACCCTGCCATGGCTGCTAACACAACTGGAATAACCGTGTTGCGATTGGATGAAAAATGGAGAAGAATCATGATTAGACTTATTTTAGTCACGTTGTTAGGAGACCCCAAGGTTAGCTCAATAGTCCTTTTGGCAGTGAGACTAAACACATAGCTTTGGAGCCTTGTTAATCAGGTATTGTTGTCACTGAGGAGGTATTTACAAGGCCTCTGAAGTGTAATCTATGGCTTTGGAGTCAGCTAGTCTTGAAACTAATGTCACAAAGCATGTGTGTGAAGCCATGAATTTAGGAGGGGGAGAGCAGGCCTGAACGCCGATGACCTGTCTTATGCGCATATGAACATATGAATCCAACAGAAGCAGCCCCAACTCAAAGAGAAACTAAAAATTATTATAAACTCAACAAAAGGAGTTTTAGACTCATGTGCATTTTAACCTGTAGCATGAATGTGGACACAGGGGTTTCTTTTAAGAATGGAGGCACAAGCACAGTATGGGTGTGTTTGTTGCTATACGAAGCATGCTTATTACTTTGCAGCAGTACTGTACTTTGCAGATTTTCACTCTTTTGTTGCTGTACATTTCAACATTTGCTTGGAGATCATAAAACAGGTGTGATCACTACAAAGTCTGCTTAACCTCCTGAAACATGTTTTAATCACACCAAGCCTAGGTCAAATTATTTTTTGAATAGGACAAGTTGTGCTATTTAGATAATACTGAATTAGTTAAGACTAGCAGTCAGACTAACATCAAACCACTGCTAATCTATACAAGCAGGATGTGTGGGGAAAAAAAACTCACTGAATCCAGATGAGCAGCTCCTTAGTCTCCCCCAACAGCACAGATCCCAACTGGGGTACCTCACTGACAATCAGCCCCCCCTTATTCTCCAGCAAGGACTGGATCTCAGCCTCTGGCATAGATGTATTCCGGCTATAGGAAGTAAAGATGAAACAATGAAAATTAAAAGCAAAAAATTATAATTTCCAAATCACATTACATACTTGCCTGTTTTTAATGGGGGCCATGCACAGTGCTCTCCAGCTGTAAAATGACTGGCTGTTCTCCACAACCACAATGCTCACTATATCTCCGGGTATGGGTCGGTAATCTGCAGGCACCAGCAGAGATTCCAGACAGAAAAATACATCATTTCCCACAGTTCCACTATTGTTGAACACACTTGACACACACACCTGCAAAATAAAGAAAGAAAAGTGAACCATTGCTTTTGCTTTATTTAATGAATGTTTCTCTTTATATGCTACAAATAGTTTGCACTGCAAAGACAATGAAAGAAGGAAGAGACAAAGTAGAAACAGGAAAAAACATAAGGAAAAAAAGATTAATTTGGTGCATGTGGATGTATGGACTGACTTGATCCATGCGGTGGTAACGCAATGGCTCAACAGTCTGAGCCTGACTGCTCCAATCCGTGGGACAAATAACATACTGTGCTTGCACCCAGTCTCCTTTCATGGGCTCAAAACCTAAGACACAAATGTACAGATTACAGTGACAGAGAGAGGCTATAAACCTACTAAATCTCTTCCAAAGAAAATTTTAATAGACCTAAAAATGTAAGTCACAGCATTCTAGCAATAGGCCAATAAACGGACTCCAGACACCAAATCTGTAAAATACATATTTCACTTGCACAATACTTATAAAGCACATGCTTAACCTTCACACAGGGCTGAATGGGGGAAAAATGTTGTCCGATTTATAAATCCGCCATCTTTGTCACATGAAGTTACTGTTCCGATAAGAGTCCTGAGTTTGTTAGCATCTAGTTCAAGTGAATCCCTCCCTCCTTCCTCCCAAGTACCCATCTCCTTCTCCACCTGTAGAAGCAAACATCAAGTAGTTTCATAATTATTATAATTAATCTATGCCAAACAAGGTGTTAAAATCAAAGAAAATTTATAAGAAGCATAAGCCATCACCGTGAGCGCCCTCCACCCTCCATGGGCTCCAACCCGGACAGCCAGGGCCCGGACCTGGTCTCCCACACAAAGTGGCACTCCACCAAGCACCTCTCCAGTAGTGAAGTACACAGAATCGTCAATCAGCCCGTAATCCTGACCGAACTTAGTCACGACACCACTCCACACCTGACGAACCGTCTCCGTACCTGAACATATTAAGACCACAATTAATGACGCCATGAATTGTATAACAAACTCTAGCCTTAATGCCATCTAATCTATGACTCATCAAATAAAACTGTCTACTTTAGTAACCGCACCTCCACTACAGAAAACTCCTTCTTCTGGCTCTGCTCTCCTCCAGATGGGGGACAACAGCTTGGAAACCAAAAACTTCACAACTGTCACCATGTTTTCTACGAACAGACAAGAGTTTTAGGTTTTACAACTTATTTCCACACAGCCAATTCTAAAAACAGAGCAAATGAAAACACTTTTTCTGTATTAATGAACGAATAGTGAATATATCCGTTATTTAGCTAGCTAGCATGACAGCTAACATGCTAACAAAATTAAACATTCAAAGACAGAAAACAAAATTATAGTTTTATATATTATGTCAAACTTTATCGGTGTAGCCAAGTAGCTACATCTAACTACTAAAATACATTTGTTATGGAAATATACTCTTACTATTTTCACTTTAAAATCAACACCTACATGTTAGCCGAGTTGCTAGTTTGTCACGTTACCTCCTGAGGCCGCTCTTCTGACACTCAAACACCTGCAGACTAAAGACGTTTTCCTAACTATAACCGAGTCAGAACCTAGCGAAAAAATAAACCCTAAACAATCATTATAAAAACATTACTGCGAAAATTGTATTTACGCACAGCTTTCCAAACAAAAATGTCCATTAAACTAGGGTAACTTCACCGGCACTTCTGAACCTGATCTTAATTAAGCTGCAGCCACAACAGCTGCCAGGTCCACAAAAGGTCCCCGACAAAATGTCTACATTTTGATTTACTGTTACTCATTTTTAATTATATTTTTATATTTTTTATATTTCGTAGATGGTTTATTATTATTATTATTATTATTATTATTATTATTATTATTAGTAGTAGTAGTAGTAGTAGTAGTAGTAGTAGAGTTGTTGTTGTTGTTGTAGTAACAATAAAAAATAAAATAGATATTGAAAGATTTTTTGCTTTAAAATAGCCATTTTCCTTCCTCTGCAGTTGCATCTACAAAACAATATCGAAAAGTTAATTTATTTCAGTAATTAAATTCAAAAAGCGAAACTCATATTGATTTGCTACACAGAGTGATCTATTTCAAGTGTTTATTTCTTTTAATGTTGATTATGGTCTACAGCCAATGAACATGCTGACCTACTGAAAAGTATATACACTATAAGCACTCAATACTTGGTTGGGGCTCCTTTTGGCTGAATTACTGCATCAGAGTTGCCAGATTCTCGGTTTTCCTGCCAATTTGTTCTGTTTGAAAAGAAAATCAGATGATGCGGTTTCTCAAGCTACTTTGGACATTTACTTCAGCCGCTAACATTACTGATTGTAACACAGTAGAAAACGAATTAGGTGTCTGTCAATGTATAATTATGGCATTAAACATTAGAACAAAGCACAATCTCCTTATTCCACTTTTGATGGAGGTACTTGAGCAAGCAAGAAAAGAGAGATGTTTTCCAGAATCTTTTTCTAATGCCATTATATCTGTTATTTATAAGAATGGGAAGGATCCACAGCAATGTGCCTCCTATAGACCAATTTCACTTCTCAATACAGATACAAATTAATCACTAAAATGATAACCAATAGACTCAAATTTTGTCTTCTTTTCTTAGTCAACCCAGATCAAACAGGTTTTATTATTAAACAGTATTCCTCTAATAATTTGAGAAGATTTTATAAATATAATACATACTGCCAAAGCTAATAATAAACTAGGAGTGGCTGTTTCTCTCGACGTGGAAAAGGCCTTTGATTGCGTTAAGTGGCCATATATATTTAAAGTTCTTGAGAAATTTGGCTTTGGTAATGCCTTCATTGATTTGATCCAATCTATCTACAGAGCCCCTAAAGCCATGATAACAACTAATGGAGTTACCTCAAGTTCATTTTCTTTATTTAGGGGATGTAGACAGGGCTGTCCTGTTAGCCCAGCCCTTTTTGCCCTGTGCATAGAGCCACTAGCAGAAGCTATTAGAACTAACCCTCAGATTCAAGGATTTAAGATTGGTGCAGACATCATATTCTTTTATTTTTAACTAATCCAGAAAGATCACTAACTTGTCTGCAGGATTTGTTGCAATTGTATACCTCCTTTAGTGGATACAAGGTTAATCTGGATAAAACTGAAATCATGCCTCTTTCTACATTTAACTATAAAGCCATAAGTCATAAGTTTCCTTTTAAGTGTACACCGTCAAATTTTAAATACCTAGGCATATTGATAGATAATAACCTAAAAAACCTTTATAAACTTAATCTCCTTGGCCTACTGGAGAAGATGAATAAGGATATTAATAGATGGATGGACCTCCCACTCACGCTACTTGGTAGGGTTAACACAATAAAAATTTATATTCTGCCCAAATTTCTTTACATGTTTCAGTCACTCCCTATTCAAGTACCACCATCTTTTCTTACCTCTCTTAATAGGCTGATCAGAAAATTTATATGGGAGTAAAACTCCAAGGGTCAGCTTAAATAAATTAACTCTGGACTATAGCCAAGGAGGACTGCGTCTCCCTAATGTCAAACTTTATTATTGATCAGCCCAAGCTAGAATTCTAGCCCAGATATTTGATAGGAGCTCTCACCCCTTGTGGTTAAATATTGAAAATCAGAAATAAAAGAGGAAACCCCTTTAGATCTTATATATAAATGGGATATGAAGTCAGTCAAAAAAGCAACAGATAACCCTATGATTATCCACCTAGTACAAACATGGGGGAAACTTCAACAATTATTTGGACACAAAGGATTTATTTCATGTAAAACTCCCCTGTGGAGAAATGGATTACTTCCACAATTCCTTCAAAGTAAAAATTTTAGTCAATGGCACAAAAAAGGAATTCACCGGTAAGAACATTGCTACAAGGAAGGAATTTTTATGTCTTTTGAACAGAATACAAGAATACAATCTAAATAATACTTTTTTTTTTTGTCATCTACAGCTACGAGACTTCATAAGAACTAATAGTAAACACAAATGGAATCTACCCACAATGACACCAATGGAAAAATATTCCATTCAGATCAACCACTTCATAAAATCATATCCAAAATATACACAGCACTTTTATCAGAACAACTTCTAAATGAACCAGATACATCAAAAGTTAAATGGGAGAGGGATTTGGGGGTAAGCATAGATACAAATCTATGGAGTGATCTGTGTAATGATAGTGTCACATCTACTCTAAATTCTAGATATAGACTAATCCAGTATAATTTTTTACACCATCCTTATATTACTCCATCTAAATTGCATAGATTCAACCCCAATATTTCACCCATCTGCTTTAGATGCGGTTCTGCAGATGGAACGTTTTTGCATTGCACCTGGTCATGCCATAAAGTGGCTCATTTCTGGTAAAAAGTCTGTAATATTATATCAGAAATAAATGAAACAGCCTTTCCAGTACACCCAGGAATCTGCCTCCTGGGTAACTATTCTAATGCAGATCTTAGAAGTAAATATGTTCTACAGCTTACAAACATTATGTTAATCATTGCTAAAAAGTGTATTGCATTAAAATGGAAATCAGATGCTCTTATTCCTATTGGGATGTGGCTATCTGAAATCAAGAGTTGTATACCCTTAGAAAAAAGAACTTATCAGTTAAATAATGAAAGCAAAATATTTCATAAATCATGGCAACCTTTTATTGATTATATTAAGGACTTTCCACTGGATCCGATAGAATGTATACAGGCATAAAAAATATAATTGAGACTATTGTATCTCTCCTTTTATTTTATTTTATTTTATTTATTTATTTATTTTAAATTAATTTTTTCCCCTTTTCTTTTCTTCCCATATCCCCCATAAATGCATGTTTACGATTTGTTTCTGTTATCCATCATATGTTTATATTTTCTAAAATCAAAATAAAATATTACAAAAAAGAACAAAGGGTACAAACAGTATGTTTATGCAACTATTTAATTGTAACCAAAATATGTACACAAAAATTGTTTCATTGATTGACTTGTTTCAATAATTCATATTGACTGATTTGTTTCATTGATTGTTATTTACTGATTTGTTCCATTGATTCATATTGATTGATTTGATTCATTTATTCATATTGATTGATTTGATTCATAATGACTGGTTTGTTTAATTAATTCATATTGATTTTCATTGTTTCATTGATTCATAGTGATTGATATTTATTTATTGTTTAACTGATTGATTTGTTCCATTGATACTGATTGATTTGTTTCATCACCCTGGACATAATGACAAACCATATCTGGGCACATACATTCACACACACACACACACACACACACACACACACACACACACACACAGAAAGACATTCACATTCATTCACATACACCAGGTCATTTAGACTATCCATTCACCTGATCTCCATGTTTTTGGACTGTGCGAGGAAACCCACACAGACATGGGGGAGAACATGGAATCTCCACCCAGATGGGAACTTGATCCCAAGACCTCAGTGCTGAGAGACAAGCTAACCACCAAGCGACTGAGCCACCCAATTATTGTTAAATTGATTGATATTGAAAAATTTTTTTAATTGATTTATAGTGATTTGTTTTATTGATATACAGTGATTTGTTTCATTGATTGATACTGGTGAATGTGGCATTCAGAGCCACTCTAATACATACAACAATGCCAGATTCTTTCAATTATTTCTCCATCACCTCTGTCACCTCTCCATGAAGAAGATATTGGGACCATGTAAATTTACCTCTAACTTTTATATGCAGATCTTATACATGCCTGAATTCAGTTCTAAGTTTATTTATTATTATTTACTGTGATTTGCTAATTCATGCTATCTACCTAATGTGTTCATTTTAAATTTCTATTTAAAAATTAACTGACACTTATCAGCTGTGCTCTTATAAGACTCCATAACTGACTGCATAAATCAGAACAATAAACAAGATCAAAGGAATTGTTCATTTACCTGCATGCCAATTATTATATTTGGAGGAAACCAGGCACCATTCTTAACACAAAGAAATCCGTACCTATAGTGAGACACAGTGACAGCAGCATGAGTGAGGGCAAGATAAACCTGCTCAGAACCTCTGACCAAGGCAAAGTTTCACTTTCAGACAGACAGTACCCAGACTTAATATCTCTGGGGAGACCTGAAAATAGTGGTGGAGCATAAATACTCTTTATTGATCCTGACAGAGTTTGGGAGATCCTGCAGAGAGGAATAGTAGTTTACTACTTCAAAAGGTGCTGCTGTGTATGTATGTAAATATTTAATTTTAAATACATTTTCGAAATGTTTTAATTAATAATTAGCATTTTTGCCGATTGTGGAGAAAAATGAATTGAATCCATTTTAACATAACATAAAGTCAGGAAGATAAGGGTGAGTGATAACAACAAACATGTAACATCTCAGTACCTGAAGGCATGTTGTCCTGAGGTTTACAAAAATGTTTGACAAAACAGACAGAATGCACAATGAAAGAAACACACACACACACACACACACACACACACACACACACACACACACACACACACACACACACACACAACACACACACACACACACACA
>BRDA01034803.1:5638-23815 GCA_036984385.1 Crenuchus spilurus | reverse complement strand
GTCTCTCTCTCTCTTTCTCTCTCTCTCTCTCTTCCTCACTTTCTCTCTCTCTCTCCCTCGCTTCCTCTCTCTCTCTCTCTCTCTCTCTCTCTCTCGCTTCCTCTGTCTGTCTGTCTCTCTCTCTCTCTCCCTCGCTTCCCCTCTCTCTCTCTCTCTCTCTCTCTCTCTCTCTCTCGCTTCCTCTGTCTGTCTGTCTCTCTCTCTCTCTCTCTCTCTTTCTCTGTCTCTTTCTCTCACCTTTTGCTCATTCTTCCTTTGCAAAAGACTGTGACATTTGTGAACCTTCTTGCATGTGCTGCTATTTTGAGGTCAGGGGACTTTAAAGACCATCAAAATCCTTCAGCTTGCGCTTCTTGAGATAATCCATTGTTGATTTTGAGATGGGCTGAGGATCATTATGTTTTTGTAGTAGCTGTTTTTTCTTAAGATGGTGTGATGCTTGCCTCCAGAACGTGCTAACATTTAATTGAATCCCTCTACCTGTGCAAAGTTCTCCATCCACTGCTTGCAACACAAGCCCAAAGCATGTTCCATCCACCCCCATGCTTAACAGTTGGAAATATGTCCTTTTTTAAAAAAAGATCATACATCTGCTCACTGCAGTCAAAATCTTCGTCCACAGAACTTAGTTTCAAAATGCATTAGTCTTGTTTAGATGTTCCTTTACAAACGTCTGATGCACAATTTTGTGGTGAAGACGCAGGAAAAGTTTTTTCTGATGACTCTTATATGAAGGTCATATTTGTGCAAGTGTTGATACATAGTAGCTTCTTCAGAGTCTTCCTGAAGATTTTTCTAATGAACTGGGGCTTTGATTTGTCTTTCTAGTAATGATATATACTGATGCATCTACAAACAAATAGAATGTAATCAAAATGTTAATTTGTATTTAGAATTTACGTCAGAAAGGTAGTCATATGTTTTACATTCAGTTGAGCTTTTTTTGTTTTCATGTTGATACTCTTTGAATAGTAATTTACTCAAACTCAAAATTAAATATAATTTCTGATTTTTGAGCTGTAAGTCAACAGTAAAACAAAAAAAATGCTAGAAATATGTCACTTTATGTGTGATGAATATAATCGATGATGAATTAAATTACAAAACAGAAATGCACTTTTTCGTGATATTCTTTTTAATGTAGCACTGTACTAATAATGTTGTATTATAGATAAAAAGGTTTTTTGATATGCTAGAAAGAGAGAAAGAGAGAGAGAGTGAGCAGAGGGTACAAACCGAAAAGAAAGGGGGGCTGTGGAGGTTTTTTTCCGGAGGAATGCAGATTTCATACTCTGTCAGATAATGAGATTAGGGACGTGCCGTCTGAGGGAGGAATTCCAGCGATCCTGTTTCCAACCCATAGGCCCCCACTGCCCATTCACCACCAGCATGGGAAAAGGTGTCATACTTTTTTCTCTCCCTCTTCTGTATGGATGGCTTTTCCATCTGCAGATTGCTGAATAACTAGAGGACTGCATCAGGGCTGAATGTGAAGAAGTCAGTTGCTGTTTTCTGACAGTGCCAGTGTGCATGATATAGTTCCAGTCAATTGATTTCACAGTACGGCTTGTCCTTTATGTTCTGTCATTTGCTGGAACGCGCTGCACTCCTTGGCTTAATCCTGTTTGCTCATAAGCCTGATGTGTTAGTAAAGCGAGCACCTGAGCCACAGATTTATTCTGACATTTTTGTGACTGTTTGCATGAAGCAAAAGTGCCTGCTCGGGTGATGCACTGGATGAGTATGAGTACTTGCCATTTGCATGGGAGGGTGAAACCACACAGCAGGTGAGCACAGGCACTATTTGTATAAGTGGTTTTGCAATTACACCACCATTTTTAGTGTGTTTACATTGTGCTTCATGTGCATATGCTGTTTTGTGTATATGTGTTCAGGATGACTAGGGATGCTAATATAGTGGTAGTTTAAGATACACTATATGCACAAAAGTATCCCAACGCCTCTTCAATATAGTGCATTCACGGTGCTAATGCTCATATGCCAGCTTTCCTAATCTCCATAGAAAGACATTGTCAATGTAATGAAATGCTCTACAGCAGCTGCACATGAGTTTAAGGTCATCATGCCCAAAACCAAGCAGCTACAGGGATATAAAGCCCCCTAGTATTTGGCTGCATTGCAGTGGATTAGCATCCATATTAGCATGGATATCCATCTCCTCACCTAACCTAATATTCTCATGGCTGAATGCCATCAAATCCTCACAGCAATGTTCCAATAACTAGTATGAAGCCTTCAGAAGAAACGATGGAGAAATTAGCGCCTTAAACGTTTGTTCATATAGTGTAGCTGCTTCAGCAAAATCTGATATGTGCATTATATCCATAATGCATGCTCATACAAACAATATCATGTTCCTTGTGGATGGGTAATGCACAATGCATGCTTTCTAAGTATGTCTGGACAACATATGACTCTTGAGATTATCTGCAGTTGTGATAAGCCTTGTGTGTTAGAAAAGCTTTGGTCCATGATGTGATGTATTAGCCTGTATTATTTTTACCACCTCAAACCCCAACAATGGTCAACATCCACCTGAGCAATGTGACAGCATCCACACATTAGCTATTAAACACAGAAGTGAGGAGAGATTTAGCCAGTTTTTGAAGATGAGGATGATTAAGAGTGGGAAATTTAGCCAGTATATTAGGATCTCTTTTAGAGGAAATGCATGGATTACTTTCTGATCTCAAATCACTGGAACCTCAGATTTTGTATGTCTATTCTGAAAGCTGATGCCATTTATACACTACAGTGTGCCCATCACTGCACTGGGGCATCGGGATCCAAACACAGGAATAGCATATTCATATTGTTCCACCAACAGAACTTCTAGCAGACACAAGCTTTTCCTTAGAGGTCTCCCATCCAAGGAACAGCCCGAGCCAGACCTGCTTAGTGGATTTGCATGTTATGGCCATTGTAGTAGCAGCAGTGTGACATATTCTTGACAAATCATTGTAGTTTATTGTCCGCAGACCTACAGAAACACCTACACTCAGTGTTCAATGCGTGATGTACACATGCCTTGTGTCCACAGTTACAGACTATAGTCCATCTGTTTCTCTGTATACTTTGTTATTCTCCTTTCACCCTGTTCTTCAATGGTAAGGACTCCCACAGAGCAGGTATTATTTGGATGACGGCTCATATGGCAGTGACACTGACGTGGTGGTGGTGTGCTAGTGTGTTTTGAGTGAATCAGACCCAGCATAGCTGCTGCACTGCAAAAACGATTTTTAAGAAAGTAAAAAAAACCTTGTTTATGGACATGCACTGCAAAAAGTAATCTTAGCAAGTAAAATGAGCATATTAAGGCAATCAATTTTTTTTTCCCAAGATTTTTTGTCTTAAAAAGCACTGCAAGTGTAAGATTATTTTGCTTATTTTAAGAAATTTTACTAAGCAAAATTTGCTTACCCCATTGGGATTTTTTTTGCTTAATATAAGGATTTATGTCTAGTTTAATATATTATTTTTCTAGTTTTTGTGAGGTGCTTTTTTGTTAGATCACTGTCCACTTTATTAGATACACCTACCTTGTTGGTTCACCTTGTAGATCAGAGACAGTAACTCGTCTGCCTTCTTCATTGGTGGTCACAGGACACAGTTGAGTGCATAGTTTTGGTTGGTGCACTATTCTCAGCCCAGCAGTGATATCAGCAGTATCTGACACACCACCACCACTGCAGTGCTGGGGGTCCAGACCATTGAAAAACAGGGTGAATGTGTACAGAGAAACAGATGAACTCTAGTCTGTAATTGTAAAACTACAAAGTGAACCTTTATGGTCCATGAAGCTGATAAAATGGAAACAATACATTGTTAAGCACTATTTCCTACCTAGCATCTGCAGACGGCAGGCGTCCAAGCCCCACCCCTCCTGCTTGACTTTCAGAATCAGGGGCTTTTTTTTTTTCTCAGTACAAGGTGGTCTGCAATTACTTCAAAGCAATGCGAAGGGCATACTCAAAGACAAAATGCCTGTCAGCTGGGAAAAAGGCTGTTTGTGTGGGACAGGCTGTGCGAAGGGTTAGAGACCTGTGCAAACACGTCCCGCACAGTCCTGTGTTAACCTGCTTTGCATTCCTCTCTGACGAACTGAGTGCTGCTTTACTGAGGGGGCAAGAATCTGTAGCTTCTAGCTATACTATTCCACTGCTCATATTTAATAGGCCTGTTACATGAGAACTGGCACTTTCACTTTATTACCCTGAAAAAGGGGGAGGCATTAAATTGACTTGTCAATCAGATGCATAAAACCCAGGTCACGTGACACATTCTGTTGATTATGTAAGTGAAAATACATTAAAAAAATAGAATTTTCAGATTAAACATAAACGTTTTCTTTTCACTCAACAAAATATCCCATTTGACTTTTACATGTGACTGTGCATGCTTTTAATAGCTGTCAATCAACTCAGCCAAGCTGTCAATCACATCATCACCACACCCTTTTAAATGTCAACAAAAAACTTTTATAAAATCCATTCATCATAAAGAAAAATGCTGGCGCATTAATTAGCATACAGCTTGCGAAATTAACAACACACATGGGTGATAAAATTCTGGAAATATCCGGAATTCCGGATTTTGATATCCCAAATATGATGTTTTAGAATTATGAAAATCCAAACCTTTTTCGAGATAAAATAGAGTAAGGGACGAAACAGTTTGGGTACGAACCAACCGCGAGAGATCGGAAATCTCCGGAGTCGTATGAAGGTTTATTATTTTCCTGAACACATAAGTGACCGTGCACACAAGCGCCAAAAGAAGTGAGCTGAGAAAACATTCAAAACAACGCAAAATAAATGAGAAAATTTTACCAAAATTAAAAGCAACATCAACCAAACAGATCATTTAAGACGTTTTGAGACGTCAAATAATTTTGACACAATCAATGGCAATTTTGACATGGATGCATCCCCCACCCTCTTCCGTTCTTCTGTCTTCTCTTCACTTTATATATTGGTCATGTACAGAGCTGCTGCTGGACTGGTCCATTTTAATTAAAAACTTGATTGTCCAGGTACCTTTTTGGTATTTTCTTTGTTTTATTATTATGTGAAATCTGGTCAAAATCAATATGCAAACTGAAGTATGCCAACATTTAACATTTCCTTTATTTGGGTCTGCTATATAATTATAATAAATTTGCCCCCCTATGACCCCCCCACCAGGGCGTTGGCTCTCTGGACCCCTCGCCAGTACTTTTATGATTTTCATTTTGGCTCTGTTATCATCCCTGAACACAACAGAGAACACAAATCACTGAATGAGGAAACATTTCAGAGTTTGTTGTAGCTCCCATTCATTAAAATGGTTGTGGGCGGGGTTTAGAATTGTACTTCAACCAGCCACTAGATGGCATCAGAGATGTTTTGGCCTCACTTCTCTACTCCTGTTGTGTCCAGTTTTCATATAAAGTCTATGATATTGATTTACAATAGTGTTCATCATCATTTTAAATAAATGTTTCGGTATGTTTGGGCTGAACACAACCCCGGTATGCATGATACTTGTTTCTTGTCTGTGTGCTCTCTCTCTCTCTTTGTAACCCAACTCTTTTTTTCCTCAGAATGGATAAACCAGATGTCTGCCACTTTGTCTTGCGTTCTTACCGCCATTATGAAGCGAGGCTGCTCTGATTTCACTGTGTTTTGTGCCACAACTCTCCTGTAGCCTTTAGCCCATGTGTTTGCCTGTGGAATCAGATAATTTTCTGTTTTACAGCTGAATAACTTGAACCCTGTAAAAAAGTTTAGCTTTTTTTAATGGCCTCCTCTTACGCTGAGCTCTGCGAGTGGCTGTTTTGATTTTATTACCTCTCTGTGTAAATCCCCCTGGTGAAGTGAAGTGCAGCGATGGTTGTTGATTTGCACAGTGCTGCCATGTTGTTTTCGGGGCCTGTGAGGCTGATTGTGTGCTGCTCTGAGTAGGGAACCATCGCGTTTTCCCAGAAACCCTAGTCCCTATGGAAACATAGGTGGCCATTGTTCCACCAGGGTGAGCCTAACAAACAGGAGGCTGGAGAACAGCCCAAAATTCTGGGACAAGCTGACCATGCACAGCAGGAGAGCACCCTATCCTGCCTCGCACCCCCTCTTTCTGTATCTCTCTCTCTCCCTCAGGCTGCCACCCCCAACTGTTCAACCCCACTATTAATTAAATCAGCAGAGCTTTTAAACAAAAGGTGGGCGTGTAAGAATAATGGATCTAATTGTTTTCATAGGGTAAGCACTGACATCATCCGAGCTCCTGAGGGCAACATTCTGGTGAACATTCAGATTACTTCTGTTACTCTAAATCAATACTTTTCTTGAGAAAGATGGGGATTTGGTCTGGAATGTACTTGAGTACGTTGGGACTAATAACATAGCAGCTTACAAAAAGAACTAGGGTGAAATGTTTTCGCACTGTGAATATTAAACCAGTCAAATGAGCAGTTTGTTCAAAAAATAAAAAATCAAGATTTATTTATTCCAGAAAAGTCAAAAGAACAGATGAAATGGGAGAAAGTAGCTTGAATTATGGCCAAATTATTGTAGCATTCTAAAAAAGCTAGCCAGCTAGCTACATTGTTGGTAATCTCACACAAATCGCTAGCTAGCTGTGTAGGTAGCTAAACTAGCTAGCTGGCTAGCTACATTATTGGTAATGTCACACAAGTAGGGTGACTAGACGTCCTCTTTTACCTGAGACCTAAAAAGAAAGTCTGGGCGGAATTTCACAAGCGTCCGGGATTTTGTTGTACTTGAGAAGCGTTTCGTTCACAAACTAGTCTCGCCCTCCCCCTATTACGTTTGGTTCGCTTGAGTGAGATGATACGCTATATTAAATGGAGACACAGCTGAAATACAAGCCGGTTTCCCTTTAGGCTGCCACAAGCTCATGATTGGCTCTGCCATTTCTTGCTAACGTGTGATTGGCTGTCGCCGCTGTCACTCCCTCAAATGGAGTCAGGACTGCAAATTAGGCAGCAGTCCGTTTTCACCTGTAAGTTATTAACATGTTGAGCGTTTGTTCTGCCTGTGTCACGTCAGCTAGACGTATTTTAATATCAGCGGTTTAATATTAAAATTAATTAATATTTACATTTGAGTGTGTGTCTGTGTGTGTGTGTCTACCAGTCTGTGATAAGCCATCTATTTACATGCCTCTAAGTGTAACTATTATCAAAATAATTCAGAATTTCCGCTTATTTTTACTCAAAAATGAGGTATAATTCTGTGTAAATAAGATCTATTATACTAGAATAACATTGGTGATAATGAGCTGAAGTGAAGTTGACTGAAAAGGATCGGGTGATAATTTTATGCTACATGCTTTTAACAGTTTATTATTTATAAATAATATGTAATAATGTATTAATATTTTATTAATGATTAATATTATTTTTTATTACTTTATTATTCATAATAACATTTAATAGTTATTTTTAGCATATTATTAACAGTAACTAGTAATTATTAATAATTAATAATAATAAAATTTGTGTTCAAGCATCAAAAAAAAATTATTTGAACATGTAATACATTATACGCCCCCAACTCCCTCCCTGCCCCCCTGCTTAGGTGTCCTCTTTTTCATCACCTCAGATCTGGTCACCCTAACACAAGCCTCCAGTCAGATAAAAGTAGATATTCTGGTATTCTTGGCAAATGAAATTAAAAGCATTGAGGAATAAAAACAAATTTTTTTAATTAAATTACAGTCTCAATATCAGTGAGAAAAAAATCGCATTTACACATTTTCCCCCAAATTGTTTCTCTCTAGCTTGAACATGATTTAAATTTTAGCCGCATATCCCACCAATCTCTTGAGTCGAAGGAGTCAGTTTGGCCTCACTCAAATGAAGTCTTACACTAGTGATTTGCACTTTCTGAAGATCCTCCACAGCTCTCTCGCTCTCTTTTAGCTCTGATCATATCTTGGGCTTCATCTGAAGAGCCTCTCACCCTCATACTCCCTCTGCTTCTGCTCAGTGTGATGTGCAGCTTCAAATATTTGAGTTTGGCCAGATGTGGACATCGTTTTTCAAATATGTGTTGGATTTTCTCATAGTTCATCTGCCACCTTTAATGGATTGAGCTTTCACACTGGAGTGATTCATGTTGGCAGAGAGCTCCCCCAGGAAATGATGCTGTTATACAGTTTGGACACCACTGGGCAAATGACATTAAATACTTAATTATGGTATGTATTTAATTATTTTAATTTTAAAATGTCCATTTTATCTTTTATTTTGTCAAATCTGTTCAACACAGGATTGTTATGTTACTAGAATTTTTTTTTGATACTCATACCAACCTTCTTGCCAACGTTATGCAGTTTGGGGAGGGCATCTCCCTGACAGCTGTGAGGGGCGGAGTCACCCAGTGAATGTGCATAGTCTGAGTTGCACAAACTTTACGTTCACTTTCCAAAAAAAAAAAAAAAAGTCAGAACATTCATTATGTAAACCCCAATTGCGCGCCTTTATGATGCCATTTCTGCCCGAGGACTCGGTTGCCAGATACTGCGACATACTGTATATCCCGCAAAGTGAGAAGCGCACAATTAATTTGTATCACCATGAAACTCTTAAATTGATAACCAATCAGGAACACAGCAGGAGAAATGGATAAAACGGGGAGATTCCCACAAAAATCTGTGTTGCAGGCATTTTAATGATAAGATGATTGTCTACTATTGACACCACGTAGCAGTTTATTCACAACGTTGTTGCAATATTTCATCTAATTAGAGACAACAATCTTATATTAGAAATAATTAGAGATGCGCTAATGTGGAATATCAAGTACATTCTTAAAAAAGAGATTAAGAATTCTTCAAGGGTTCTTTAGTAAAGAAAATGGTTCTATATAGAACCATGAACACTCAAGGAACCCAACGTGTTGTTCAGATTGATGAGGAATGTGCTGTAGATGGTTCTGTATAGAAGAAAATGGCACTATATAGCACCAAAATGGTTCTTTTATTAATAAAAGCTTGACATTTTATCTACAGCAGAACCATTTTGGAGACTTATAGAACCACTTTCAAGACTTTCCTCATCAATCTGAAGAACTTTCAACATGGAAGGAATCTTTATCCATGCAAATGGTTCTTTGACTGGCCATGAACCATTTTTTTTTACCAAAGAACCTTTGAAGAACCATCTTTTTAAGAGTGTACAAACTATTTTCATGTAAATAAAGTAATGTAGTAATTAATTGTGTTACTATCTTGGCTGGACATTAGAAGGAGATGCAAAGTGGGCATCAGAGTGCGCTGTGGAGTCTGGAAGAAGGAAAATTCCCACTGGACAAGCTAAAAACGGGACACAAAATGAGCCATCTTTTCAGTAAAAATATTGGCTGGCGATATATCATGTATCCCTAGAAACAACACATTGCTGTTATTTTGCATGTAGATGTAATCCAATGTGAAATAAATGAGAGCTTTTTACTCTGAGTAGGTATTGACTGTTGAAGCCTGATGGCAATGATGGCGTCTGCGGATGGTATTTAGATTCATGCGCTTAATGTTTGTGTGAATGGATGTGAGAACTCAGTATTCTGATGACCTTATGCATGAGTGCTCCTGAGGGGCCTTTGCTCTTTTAGCCACTGTTTCCTATTCTCTCGCACATGAAAGAACTTATTTAGGTGCTTTTGTCCCTGGCTGTTTACTGCTAATTAATTCCATTTCATTTCCATTGCCAGTGCTCCTCTCTCGCCCCGCTGGAGAGTTCATTCTCTGTTCCTCATGCAGATGTGCTGTTTGTTCTTGCCCTCTACATGTTTACCTAGTGTAGGGATTCAGAGACGCAGACTATGAGTCTATGCCAACAATACGAGGTCCAATAAAATGTTTTTAATGTAATGCTGCACTTTAACTTGAGGTGAAGCCAGAAGTTTTCTGTCTTTCTGTCTGTCTATATGTACATCCATTCATCCATCCGTCTATCCATCCATCCATCCATCCATCCGTCTATCTGTCTGTATGTCTGTCAGTTTATCTATCTCTCTATCTATCTATCTATCTATCTCTATCTATCTATCTATCTATCTATCTATCATCTGCATGTCTGTCTCCGTCCATCCATCCATCTTTCTGTCTGTCTATCTATCTGTCCATCCGTCCATCCATCCATCCATCCATCCATTAATCCATCCATCCATCCATCTATCTTTCTGTCTGTCAGTCCGTTCCTCCATCCATCCATCCGTCTATCTGTCTGTATGTCTGTTTATCTGTCTCTGTCTGTCCTTCCATCAATCCATCCGTCTGTCTATCTGTCTGTCTGTCTCTGCTTGTCCATCCATCCACCCATCCATCCATCCATCAATCCATCCGTCTATCTGTATGTCCGTGCATCCATCCATCCATCCATCAATCCATCCGTCTGTCTGTCTGTCTGTCTGTCTGTTTGTCCATCCATCCATCCATCCATCAATCCATCCGTCTGTCTGTTTGTCCATCCATCCATCCATCCATCAATCCATCCATCTATCTGTCTGTCTGTCAGTTCATCCATCCACCCATCCATCCATCAATCCATCCGTCTATCTGTCTGTCTGTTCGTCCATCCATCCATCAATCCATCCGTCTATCTGTCTGTCTGTCAGTTCATCCATCCATCCATCCGTTTATCTGTCTGTCTGTCCGTACATCCATTCATCCAACAATCCATCCGTCTGTCTGTCTGTCCGTCCGTCCGTCCGTCCATCCATCCATCAATTCATCCGTCTGTCTGTCTGTCTGTCCGTCCATCCGTCCGTCCATCTATCCCTCCGTCTGTCTGCTGTCTTTCTGTCTGTTTATCTAGTTGCTGTCTACCTATGAAAATGTCCAAAAATAGAGGGAAAAGGACCATCAAAATAGGTAGTGTTTACTGTTTTTATGTAAAGTTTCTATTTTACACTGTTCAGATAAAATGACAGTCAGAAACCTCAAACTGAGATGACTTAAGATCATCAGATAAATATGGTCTGGACGTGTAGACTGAGCAGTGCACAATCTTATAACTTCAGTGTTACACTAAAGAAGAAACTTCTAGTCCATTAACCTCTTAAATAACCTGGAACTGTACAACCAGCATCTATTACTTATATTATAAGTATATTATTAATATATTACTTATATTATATATTATACTTATAAAGATGAATTACTTTGTCAAATTGCAATTTTCTGCCTTTTTTCATCTGCAAATGAAATATTTTGCTTCAGATGAAGCATGTCATATGTATGCCTTGAAGCTTGATGTTTGAGTCCCAAACAAATAAAGTCATGCTCTCTCCCTCTTGTGACACAAATCTGAGCTGTAAGATGGATCTACATAAAGTCCCTTCAGTGCTGTGCAGCCTGAAAAAAAGAATGCCAGGACAGAAATGCTAAAAGGTAGAATATTTTTGTGTTCATCACAAATAAATTCACATTTATTAATGTAGTTGATGTATAAAAACAGAGATGTATAAGATTGGTACACACAGATTCAGACGGAAAATCGTAAGTGATGCAGGGCACCGTTAAGAGCTTAAATTACTTTGAGAGGGGAAATTGAGTATCACTGATGGGGGACATTTAAAAACACTACAAAGCTATAGATGGCACTGAAACATGAACTCAGTGACATGCTCGGTCTTTTCTCTCTCAGAGGTCTTTTTGTTCTTTTCTCAGATGTAAAAGGATGCCTGTTTGTGCTCAGGCTCTGGATGGCAGTGCCCAGGTGTAAAGTGTGTGCCCAGCTTGATCCGCTGCCCCGCATGCCTCTTTCGCTCTATTTGTAGCCGCTCGGCCAAGTCAGCCTGTGGTGGCACACCTGCTCTATGCACTTATTGTGGAGCAGGGACTGGAACCAGCAGCACATGCCGTGAGCCTGGCTCAAACAAGTGCTGAATTCATCACAATAGTGAAGCAAACCTCACTCGACTGTAATCAGTCAACTGCCTCTGACAATTACGTTATCACGCTCCAGCCCATTTGAATAGACATCATGGCGGGCTAATTATAATCAGCAAGGGGAAGCTTCTCTCTTTATTCATAGCCATAAAATGGGTTCATCATTAATATCAGCATTATCAGTTGTACAGCTTTAAACTGTTCAGCAGTAATATCATTCCAATTCATGGCTTTTTCCTTTTTTCAGCTTTCTTTCTAATTCATTGCTGCCCTGATTGACTCATTTGGTCCATGGCATAAGAGGATGGAGAACTATAATGAGCTCAGTGCAATAAAACACAATTGACTGAGTTTATGTTGGAACATAGTTGACAAATTTATATCCGTATACGGCTCATTAGGACCAAGCAGTAATAAAATTCATGTAGATCCAGTTTTCTGTTAAACATTTGATGGGAATCGTAATTGAAGATTACTATTAAAGATTATCTACAAACCCTCTCATTATTTACAAAAGTCTTTGATTAACATTACAGTTAGGACTAACTACAGTTAGTGTAACGTTACAGTTTTGGTTTTTTTGGCTTGAGTGGCTCAGCAGGCTAAGACGCTGACACTATGACCAGAAGATTGCGAAGTTGAATCCCGGTCATGCTGTTTGCCATCAACAGCCGGGGCCCAACAGGGCAAAAATTGGCTGTGCTCTCTCTGGGCGAGTAGATGGCGCTCTCTCTCTCTCCATCACTGTCACAATGCAATGTCCGCTGGCTCAGGTGTCTACTGATTGGTCCATTCGGAGCTGGGAACCCTGCGCTTTCCTCCGAGCATGTTAGGCTCCCCTGTGACGGTGTATTAAGCAGTAGTTTGAAAAGAGGTGGTGGCCATATTGCATTCAACGGAGCATGTCTTCACCCTCCTAGAGTCAGGGACAGTGCAAACTGATGGGAGAGCCCCCTACTGGATGGGATGGGTTAATTGGCTACTACCGCATTGGGAAGGGGAGAAAATTGGCACAAAAACAAAAACAAAAAAAAAACTATGTCACTTTGGGCTCTATGTTAGGTTTTGACTGATGGTAATCGAAGAAGTAGAAACAAAGATATGGTCAGTTACATTTGATATAAAATCACTTTTTGCATGTCTGTAAAAGTTGTGCGATGGGAGGTCGAGATGCCCATAAGGAAGCCACACAGGACCTGCCAGCACTTCCCCCAAGCAGACAAAAAAGGAACCTCACACCTGCTTTTTGTTGTAAATAGTTTCGTATTCCTTCAGTTTATCTACATTTTTGCTCATATTTACAATTTGCATTACATTTTCAGTCTTTAAAATGCACGATTGAGCATGATAGAGTTTTTATTGCAGTGTTTCAAATCCACTTTTATATTTTTTGTGTTTTTTATGATTTAGTGTGTTGTGTGAAAGTGAAAAATCATACTCAGTATATCATTGTCATGCTGAACAAACATGCCAAACACTGGCATGGTAAACATTTTTTAATGTGGTGTATAAGGGCAAAATTATAAGTGGGAAAAATAACTCAAGACTCCTAAAGATTCCACCAAATTTTTGAGCTTTTTTTACACCATAATTACATGTTTAAACTGTAAACAAAGGGATTCAGAGTGGCTGGTTGTGAGATTATTTGTCCTAGAAAAATCTTACCAAGGCAGAATTCAGTCTTTTCCGTTGCCACATTGGGCGGCACGGTGGCTTGGTGGTTAGCTGTTCGCCTCTCAGCGCTGAGGTCTTTGGTTCAAATCTCCATCAAGCTGGAGTTTCCATGTTCTTCCATGGTCTGGTTTCCTCCCACAGTCCAAAAACATGAGTGTCGGGTGAATTGTTTACTCTAAATTGTCAGTGTGTGTGTGCCTAACGATGGATTGGTGCCCTGACCTGTGCCCGGTGAAGGTTGATGGAAGGCTGATTACTATTCTCTGCATGATGCTTCCCTGGATCAGATGCCCACCAACGACTAGCTACTGTGGCCTGCTCCAGATACCCTACTCTACTGCCCACATTGGAGTTCAAATGGACTTTCTGGCCGTTATCATTGCTCCCACTATCATCATCATTCCTGTCCCACTACTGTCACCATATCAGTTCACCTGAACATTACAACAAGATCATATGATTATGATTCATCACACACTTAGAATTAGTAGACCAGAGGAGGATGGGTCCCCCATGTGAGTCTGGTTCCTCCCAAGGTTTCTTCCTCCAGCTCTGAGGGAGTTTTCCCTTGCCACTGTCGCCATTGGCTTGCTCACCGGTGAGTAGGGATTAATGATTTGATGTCTGTTATTACTAACTCTGTAAAGCTGCTTTGTGACATCAGTTGTAAAAAGCGCTTTATAAATAAAATTTGATTGATTGATTGATTAATTGAAGGTTGAGTGGGACTCACCGTGACCCTGATCAGGATTAAGCAGAAGATCATGGATGGTACCTCTGCTTAAAACATGAGACATAGTTTTACAAAAGTTTTGGATTGTTTTGCGACTTTCCGCTATTATCAACATTACATTACAGTATGTAGGTTCACTGATGGTTTTGAATAGCAAATTAAATGAGAATATTTACTTTGTAGATCATCCGTCCATCCATCCATAATCACACCCGCTTAATCCTTATCAGGGTCACGGTTAGCCCCCTACCCTTTCACTGGGCGCAGGGCAGGGCATTATACTATTTAACTAAGCCCAGGATAGGGCGCCAATCCATCACTGGGTGCTTTGTAGATCACTGCCATTGTAATCATCACTGTAAACATCTCTACAGTGCACCTTTTCACATCAAACCACTTGGAAGGATTGTTGAAAAATCTGTTAAAAACCAAGGTCAATAAGATGTCAACAGTGAATAATCAACACTGAGCTTTCTTCACTGTTAAATTCCGTAGGATAACAGGAAGATGGTCATGGTTATCTCATTTCCGTGAGATACAGACAGTTTACATTCTAATATTTTCCCGCGGACTGTCCTTTCTAGTGTGATTACATATCCAGAACCCTGGAAAGTGCAGCCATGCTGGATATGATTGCAGCAAAGCTTTCATTGAAGCATAAGGACATTCCGGCTCCTAGGGGCAGGACTGATAACCATTGGCTCTACAGTGACCATCACTCACACTATTGTGTCTCTCTGAGTGCATGTCATTTCTCCAGCCAGTTTGCTTTACATGCTGTGTCATTACTCATTAATGACTCGATTCAGAGAACATTTGACATCTTGGCATTCAAGTAACCTGACCATTTCTCTCCATGATACCTGAAACGGCCTCAGAGTGGCTCTAGAATTGACTTTTATCTGAAAGCTTTGGCACAATGAATGCGCTGCTGTTGCTCGCGACTATGCTGAGTGCTTTTCTCATAATGAGAAGGAATGATAATGAAGAGAGAGAGAGAGCATTCTCTACCACTGTCCTCCACAATCCTGACCTCTACAGTAAGGTGCAAAGAACAGGAAAGGTGCTCTGATTTACTGCCCCTATCACACTAATGCAGCACTATGACTTTACCCATAATGACCCTGTTTTCTAGAGTGTCGGACATGAACAAGAAGATGCAGAAATGTTCTACAAAATAACAAGAATGGAAGAATTCTTCGGAGCAATGCAACAGCGGAACCATATTTGGGTCCTTGAAGAACTTTGCAGTGGATGGTTCTTTAAATATCTTATATACCACTTAAAACCACCTTGTAGCTACATTCATTGTCCATTTTAGCTCCACAGACCATATAGGTTTGCTTCGTAGTTCTACAAATGCAAACTAGAGTCCATCATTCTCAGCACTGCAGTGACACTGATGTGGTGGTGGTGTGTTAGTGCGTGCTGTGCTGGAATGATCAGATACAGCAGAGCGGATATTTTAAACACTGTATCCACTCGCCTTCCACTCTGTCTACACCAGCCTTCTTGGTCCATCTCGTAGATGTAAAGTCAGAGACAGCAGCTCTGGAGCTCTATTTTGTAATGACATATGTTCATTGCAGCCATTTAAATGGCATAATACACAAAAAGTGCATGGAGACTGTAAGATATTCAGTGTCCACTATACTGGACGTTTGGAATTTGGTATGAAATCTGAAAGATTTTGAAAAATGAACTCATTTGTTAGCACCAATACAAGATACAAATTAAATGTATTTACTGAGTTAACTGTTAGTGAAATATGTAATACATTTTTTACAGTCAAATTACATACTGATATGAACAAATATAAAGATTTTGCAGTACATTTCTACTATTTTATTATTATCTAATAATAATAATAAAATAATAATAATTTTTTTTATCTATTATCTAATAATTCAAGCACCTCTTGTACTGTCAGCCCTAAACAGACATGAGAAGGTGAGCACAGCATTGAAAAATGACAAATATAGAGGAATACCAATGGTTTTAAGACGTGTGTATTCGCGATACACAGCATGCTTAACGCAGCATTCAGTAACTACAAATGTCCAGATGGCTGGACATAAATGTTTCGCGCGAAAGACTTTTCAAATAACTTCCCATTGTTAATATCATTATTTTTGTATCCTTAAACTTCTAGAATAACATATATACCAACACATTTCAGCTATCTATTTCGGATAATTAAATTAAACTTTGTTTTGCTCGGTCACGGAGGCGAGGAGCGTCTTTCTCTGCAGCTGCCATTTCAGGGAGTTTTTTCAGCAGCCTATCAAAACAACCTAAACATCCTTGTCCAACCAATAGAAAGCCAGAGTTGGGAATGAACACATAAAAGTTGGTGGGACAACGTAAAGCTGGTTGTTAAGTTAAATAAACCCAGAAAAATAATGTCCAGCATACTGGACGTTTGGAACGAGGAGGATAAATGTCTAAAAAAGTGCATCTATATGCTCAGTGGAGCTGTGAGTATAGATACAAGGTCTTCCTAAATGGTTCTTGCTGTGGATGCACGGTTCTTTGCAAGCTTGTCTCTGATTATTTAAAGCGTCATCAATGGGAAGGTTCTTCCATGGCATCCTCCATTACGACACCTTTATTTTTAAAACCGCAATCCAGCATCTCTGATAAAGCCTGAGAGAGATCTGACTTTGGCTGATTAGTATTCTCACTTCCATCCAGTGACGATGGCTGAAGCTGATTTAATCTTCTCCTCCCTGATTGTCAGTGAGAGCACTTAGAGCGATTGCTTCTGAGGTGACCTCTGTCAGAGTGTGGCCCATGCGCTCCACAGCACACCTCCATCTCCTGGGACCTGCTGTTCAGGGCCACCGTGTCGTTGCCTCTCTGTACTGCACATATTGGCTGGATAGGTAATGATGTCACTCAGCAGTGGAAATTTCTTGGTGCGGAGACGAAGAGTCAGCTATCTCGTTTGGAGGCGAAGACGGCATGATTGCTCAATTACGCCGCACTGCTGGTTGGGTAAGAGGTGGTGTCACCTCATTAACCTAAAAGCCACTTTACACCATGTTCCCAGAGGGAAATAAACAAGAAGCAAACCTTATTCATTTCCAGCAAACAACAAGACGTGACAAAATAATAAAGATTGATTACGACCTTTTGACAAGCGCTTTATCTGTAGGAAAATGAGCGAGCGACGGGAGGAGCCGACTCTAATCAGCACTGATGAATAGCCAAGCCGTTTAATCAGTCAGTCCTGACCCGTATCTTGCTTAGGAGTTCTGCTGACTGGGCAGGGCCTTCTATTTTTACATCAGTGCCTATTCATATCTTTCGCACTAAGCCATCGTTTCTACAATATAAGGCTTTATGTTTGGGTGGTAATTGTTTATATGCTGAGAAAATGACACTACACAGTAAATATGCCAGTGTTAAATCAACACTATTAG
The DNA here is from genome assembly GCA_036984385.1 of Crenuchus spilurus. Lineage (NCBI taxonomy): Eukaryota > Metazoa > Chordata > Actinopteri > Characiformes > Crenuchidae > Crenuchus > Crenuchus spilurus. The sequence goes on along the minus strand of BRDA01034803.1, from coordinate 6,070 downwards.
AGTTAAATTAACACTGAGGGTGTCAAAATGTAACACTCCCAGTGTTAATTTTACTCTAACAGTGTTGATTTAACACTGGCAGATTTACTTTGTAGTACAGTGGTAACCCTACTTACGAGTTTAATCCGTGCAGGAGCCGAGCTCGTTAGCTGGTTTGCTCGTTAGCTGGATGCATTTTCCCCAGACCCTCACAATGTAAAACTGTGGGAGTCACAATTAAATTGAGATTATCACAACTAAATTGTGACCGTATAAATGACACATCACAGTAAAAGAGTCGTATATTTGTTAATGGTGGGTTTGTATTTCGGAATATAACATCTTTGCTACCGAATCACGCTTTCTATACTTATCCGTGACTACATTTTTATCTTCCGGGACGGGTCAGTCGTCTTGAGGATTCGTTCTATGCCCAGTCCTGACTGACTAATT
>BRDA01034798.1:0-14471 GCA_036984385.1 Crenuchus spilurus | reverse complement strand
CCTCCCCCCCCCCCGGCAAAAAAAAAAGGGAAAGTGGGAAAATGAAGGGAAAATGCAAATAATAATAACAATAAACACAGTTTTGTCTGGTCAACTTCATTTCATTTGTTAATATGCGCCCCACATTCCAGGCCTGCAACACATTCTGAAACAAGTTAGGATGGGGACTACTAATGAGGTAAAAAAAATATTGTGATTGTAAAAACTGTACAAAGATCATGACTTGGAACAAAATCCATATCCACAAAAGGCTGAGGGCAGAGGATGGTTTCTAATGTGTCAACAAATGCATGAAGAATCAAACTACTTTATAGGCCCCAATGAATTAGTCTGTATTCCATGTTCTTGGAGGTAGCAGTGTTTAAAATAGGAATCAGTGGCAAGCGTGACTTATTACACCATTAACAACTTGTTTAATAATTACAGTCAGCAGAGGTTAAAGTATATGTTAGATTTTCTCTAAAGAGGAAGAAATAACACCTGTTCCACCTTAAACAATATGCGTAAAGTGTAAGAGCAGGACACTTTGTTAACCATGTCCAGAGGCGGTGTTGATTTCTCTGGGCTCAGAGGCATCTGGAATGAATTATCACACAGTGGAAATGTAAACTGTGGTCAGATAAATCAGTATTCCAGTATTTTTAAACGTCTGCTCCAGATCGAAAATGAGAATGACCATCCAAATTGTTATCAGCAAGAGGTCCTAAAGCCAGGGTCTGTCATGGTATTGGGTTGTGTCAGTGCCCTTGGCAAGGTCATTTACACTTCTGAAAAGTACATTGAGTACAACATATACTGCCTTCAATATGACATCTTTTCTAGTTGCAGTAATGCATTCTCAACAAGACAATGCAAAACCACATTCTGCACATATAACAAAGGCACCTGCAGGTCTGCAGTCATGACCTGTCCACAGAGAATGTGTGGAGATTTTTGAAACAAAAATGTGATGACAGCACTGTACTGTTGCATACCTTAAGATGTGTTTGCAGGAAAAATGTAACACCTGAAACACTTCATCACTTAGTATCCTCTGTGTCAAATCATCTTTTAAGTGTTGAGAGAAGGAATGTTAACATTACAGTGTGTAATACTTTGCAGTCCCAAAATTTTTGAAAAGTGTTGCACTCAGTAAATGTAGGAATGGATGTGTTTTAACAAATTAAGTTGAAATATCTAGGGAAATAAAATAGCATTTTCAATTTTTCTATCCAATTTTTTTGAGTTGGGAGTGTATTTAAAACAGCCCAACAGCCTCTTTAAAGCATTTTTTTGTCTAAAATGACATAAAATGTTTTCAAAATGGCACTTTGGTCAATCTGTCATTGATTAAGCCTAACCAGAGGCCTGGTTAGTGATAAAACAGATGAAGATGTGATTATGAACTGATCAAGTCAGTTTTTGATAATTTACTGTACAAACATATGATGTCAAAATCAATTACATGATTTTTTAAATTATTTACAGATAATGAAAATGCTAAAGCAGTATCATAGACGTAGTTCATGTGTCGTGCCAAATGTATATAAATGGCTGTATTCATTAAAAGAAACCCATAGGAGACTTTAAAATATGCATTAAAATCATGCAAATTGCCCACTAATCACTGCCTATTAGTTTAACTCTGTGGGACGTAAGTTAACATTGAGATCCTACCTAATTCCATTTTCTGTAAGAATTAACCTCATGCTGATATCCATGTGGGCATATGACACCAGCATTCATGTAAGGCCTTTGCAAAAAAGGACATAATTAATTAATTAATTAATTAATGGCCGTTTGTATCTTAATGGCTGTATTCAGTAACATTTTTTGAGAACAGTTTAAGAATAATTACGGACTACATTGAACAAGTTTTTAAAGGAAAAATAAGTCAATTTTACTGCCCAAAAGTAGCATGTAATGTTGACGAATAAATGTTGTCCTCTATAAAGTGCAACTCATGTGAGATGAAGAATCAAACTACGTTGTAAGCCGAGATCAATTAGTCTATATTCTGTGTTCATGGAGGCAGCCATGTTTAAAATAGTAATTGGTTACCAAAATGACTTACTGCCCCTTTAACTCTATTAACAACTTGTTTATTAATGATGTTACAACCAGCAGTGCTTAAAGCATATGTTAGACTATCAAAAGAGGCACAGATAACTCCCATTCCACCTTAAAAGGTGCTGCATGATGCTTTAATTAAGAAAGATGTTCTGTTGATGTATTTTACAGAAGCGACTGGGCTATTTAGGTGACTATTGAGTAGCAGTGGTAGCTTTGCGGCTTCAGTTCTGAATTAAAGAAGCAAAATTAGGACTCTAAACATGTCTTGTCTGATCAAACACATCTGAGGTAAAAGGAAAATTGTGTAGATATGGTTTTTGTGAACTATTCCATTAACATTGGTGCTTTCACAGTGTGTGCTTCTGTGTGTGTGTGTGTGAGTGAGAGATGCAGTCTTGTGGACTGACGCTCGGCCGCTCTTATCAAAAGTGAGCAGGCGGCGTGGTGCACAGATCCTTGTCAGCAAGGCTTTCAGTCAGCGAACGACAAGACAGACGAGAGAGGAGCTCTCTCAGGACCACACACACACATACACACACTACCTTACACCTCTATCTTTCTCCTTCTATCTCTAGCATCTCTCGTTTTTACCCACCCACTCAGGCTCCGCACCCCCTCCGCGCCCCCCACCCCAACCCAACGTCACTCGTCTTTGGCATTTCTCGCTGTCTGCCTGTCACATCACCTTAGCTGCAAATGCTAACATCTGTATTTATTGTTGTAGACTATATAAAGGATACACATTAACATACACAATCAGTCAGTAGACTGGAAACACTCAGCACGTTAATACACAGTCATATCAGTATATTTGGACCATCTCCGTCTATATACAGTCATTGTCTGTTTTATCAGCTCCAATTACAGACTGTAGTCCATCCTTTTCTATGTATACTGTTAACTTATTTAAGGCGGCACGGTGGCTTAGTGGTTAGCACGTTCGCCTCTCAGCGCTGAGGTCTTGGGTTCGAGTCCGCATCTGAGCGGAGTTTCCATGTTCTCCCCATGTCTGCGTGGGTTTCCTCCGGGGTCTCCGGTTTCCTCCCACAGTCCAAAAACATGGAGATCAGGTGAATTGGCTACTCTAAAAAATTACCCTGGTATGTATGAATGTGTATGTTTGTGTATGAATGTGTGTATGTATGTATGTTTGCCCAGATATGGTTGGCACTCTGTCCTGGGTGATCCCCCTAGTGCTCGATGCAGTCCTCCAGGTGGACGGTCGCTTCCGGTTGAGAGTACGCTGTGCGCAATTGGCTGCCGGTTCTCGCCGGTGTGTGTGATTGAGTGTGTAAATGGAGTGTGTTGATTGTAAAGCGTCCTTGGGTTTGAGAAAGGCGCTATATAAGTTTAACAATTAAGGTGGAATGACATATTTCTTAGGTGAATGAATGTAATTTCTGCTAGGGATGCCCCGATACCGATACCAGCATCGGGTATCTGTCCGATACCACGTGCGTGTACTTGTACTCGTATTCATAAAAGTGCTCCGATACTACAGGATCCGATACCAGCGTGATGGAAGCTTCGTTTCCTTCTAACAGACAGTATTATTTTGTGCCACAAAATAAATAAATAAATAAATTAAATAAAATTAAAAAATAAAATTAAAAAAAGAAGACGATGACTACGTACCGTAGCTGAGCTGAACAAGCCACTTAACGGCAGCCTGACTTTAACCAGCCCGGTAGTAGAGAAGGAGCAGCTATGTCCGCAGTGTGGAGGTATTTCCAGGTGAATGAAGGTGACAAAAGCAGTGTTAATTTCGTTAACGATAATTATGACGAAAAATATTCGTTGACGACCATTTTTTCACCTTGAAAACGAGACGAAAACTAAATAAAAACTAATATTTTAAAACGAAAACTATGACTAAAAGTACTAGACTTTTCGTCGTTGAATAAAAATGAAACGAAAATGTCACAGAATGACTAAAATAATGTTTTTGTCCAGTAATCCGCTTTTTAAAGTAAACCTGCCGCGCACGTCTGACTTTCTCAAAGCACGCTAAGCTCCACAGTCAGTCAGTCAGTCAGTCAACAACACAACGTGCTGACGTCACAGCAGCAGCTTCGACGGAAAAGAAGAAGCGATTTATGGAGTAATTTCATTTTCGCTGCCACACAAAACAAAACAGAGCAAAGTTTGTGGATGTAAAATAACCGGGAAAAGCACTACTAACCTCAAAAGGTCCTCAGTTCTCACCACCACGAGCTTTACAAAAAGGTAAGCTAACGTAGTGTAGCTAGCTAGTTCGCTAACGGTGATGATTATGTATATCTGATATGTTTCATTTTTGAATGTTTCAGTGTATAAAGGGGAAATGTGTAATCTGTTATCATTATCTTAGGTGTTTAGATTAAATAGATCACAAACACGTCTAACTGGAGCCATAAGACACACATACAGGCTCAGTTTCATTTTAATTGTAAGTATTGATATTTATTAGTACTCTTATTGGTACTTGGTATCGGCAAGTACTTAAATGTAAGTACTTGTACTCGTACTCGGTTTTAAAAAATGTGGTATCGGTGCATCCCTAATTTCTGCACTGTTTAAGATGGAAGAGGAAATGTAAATAAGACTGACTATAAATGCAGAGTTTCAGAATAAATTGTTGGCTTTGTTGTCTGTAACGTAGCAAAAATGATTAGTGATTAAATACTGATATCAGTATTTAAATACTGGCACCTATAATGGTCATCAGGTACTCTAATCTCTATAAAAGGCTTTATAAAAAGACTCCAGAGCTTGGGGAGAAGATCTCTTTTCTTTTCTCTGTCTGGATAAATGCACAGTGTCTGATGTGATGAGGTTTGGCATGCTTGGGACAGAGTGGGTTTCAGGTAATGTCCCACAGAGTCACAACACAATGTGCGGGCCACAGCCTGTGTTTCAGTGCTAATGGACTGTAAAGGATTTCAGCCTGGTCACAGAGGACACACTGTTCCCGCTCCACACACACAGACGGATTGTGTTCAGTATGAACACAGTGTGATTCAGATTGTCTCTGGGTCACTGTGACTAGATTAAACATCACTACGCACATACACCTTCATAATGTAATGTAGCTAAGGATGGGTGGGCAGCCCCATCATTGTGGGTGGGTATTAGGGTCTAGGCCTGCACCCCCAAATAATATTCAGCCAATTAAACTGTGTTGCAAACCAAAGCGCATATATATATATATATATATATATATATATATTGTGTGTGTGTGTGTGTGTGTGTGTGTGTGAGAGAGAGCGAGAGAGAACCAGTCAGAAGTCTGTACACACTTCTGGACATTCAGTGGTTTGTCATGATTTAAAAATGTTCTGCATTGTAGATTAATACTAAAGTCATCCAAACTATGAATAAACACATCTGTAATTATTTAGTAAATAAACAAGTGTTAAACAAACCAGAATATTTTTATATTTTACATTCTTCAAAGTAGGCACCTCTTGCTTAGATGTTTTTCTTGGCATTTTCTCAGTCAGCTGTGTTAACAGTTTCAGTTAACAGCTGTGTCTTGTCAAGAGTTCATGACTTGCATTTCTTGCCTCTTAATGTGTTTGAGACATCAGTTGTGTGTCTAGGTTGAAGAATCTAAAATCTAAAACATGTTTTGTTTGTTTAACACTTTTAAGTTTACTACATGATTCCTTATGTGTTCTTTCATAGTCTGCATGATAATTTACAATGTAGGGGACAAAATAAAAACATTGAAATAGAAGGTGTGTCGAGTCCAAACTTTTGTATCATTGTACAAATATATTTACTTACTAACTTGTACTATAAACTAGAAATGCACTAAGATGTAATTTTCAAAGTCTGGTTCCGTAACTGTTAATTTCAAGTCATTTATATTATGCTAGATAACATTTTTTAAAACAAATAAAAAAATCTAGAAATATGCTTACAATATATAACTAACATTCATTTCGTTTTTTGAACCATTAAGATACACTGAATTACAAGCTGATTGTCTCTATATACCAGTATCAGACCAACAGCTTAATCATTTATATTAATCGAACATATTTTAATGTAAACAATGTTGTGTAAAACTCATGTAACATGATGGCAAAGGACTGATGTCTAAAAGGGTGTGATAATAGGGTACCAGGTAAAGGGTAGTGGCATCTGAGAAACAACTAACTTTGTAGGATGCTTTAGAGTCGCCACAGTGAAGGTGTACTGAGAACAGATTTTTTGTACATTGAGTGCTTTCAAACAGTGGTGACCCATAAACCATTGATGCCAGAGGGCAACAACAACTCTGGGGAGTGGTACAGAGTAATCGACACAGCACACTGGATCAGTTAAAGGCATAGTATGTAGTTTCCAGCAACATCTAGTGGTTTAGTGTCCATATTGCAACCAACTGAAGACTATTTCCACAGCCCCCCCAACACAAAGAAGTCTCTACGGTGGCTGTAAGGTGTCTTAAATCTTTGATATTCCCGAACGCGATGTCTGATAGCAGCTTTAGAGCTAGTGATATGTCAAGTGGTAAGATTAATTTTAATTAGAAATTTAGGAAATGTAATATATAAAATTGTCATAGCTGCAATGCAGACGAAATGTATTTTCTGCACTTCAGTAATGCTATTATAAACGTTAGCTGTTTTCTCTACAAACACAAGATAATGTAACAAAGTAAACACATCAAACTTTTTTTCGCGGCAAGACGGCGGCGCACAGTTGCGCAGTGGCTTCTCACGCTCCTAGCTACCCAGTTTTAGTAGTTTTTATGTCTGTTTACGTCGGTTCTGATACTGAATTCACGCGCCCTAGGCGGCCGAGTTACAGCCGAACTGAACTCATTCAGATAAGAGACAGTTAAGCCACAGAAGCAGCAACTTTGGATAATAACGTTTGGGCTGAGCTGGGCAGACTACGGCTTCTTCGGACACCGGCCCACTGGAGTGGAATACAGCCCGGGACGAGGAGACGAGACCAGCGGCAGAAGCAGGGCGGCGTGCTAGCCAGGCTAAAGGCTAACGCTAAAAACGTCCCCCGATTCCATCTCTTTTCCTCTCCAACGTCCGCTCTCTGGACAACAAGCTGGACCTCCTGCGGCTGAGGATGAATGTTTCTGAGGAGATGAGGAACTGCGCAGTGATTTGTCTCACAGAAACATGGCTGAACCAGAGCATGCCGGACTCGGCCTTCCAGCCCGCCGGCCGGCAGCTCTTCCGAGCGGACCGTAACCAGCAGTCTGGGGAAACCAGAGGGGGTGGCTTAATAATCTACGTCAGTGAAGGTTGGTGTACAAACTGTGTTGGTAAACAGCCACTGCTCTGAGATGAGCATAAGAATGTTCCGCCACCTTAACAAATAAACCAAAAAACCTTTATTCTTGTTTCTCTTCCGTGTATTTCTTCTTATTGAGGTTTTATTGAGGTATATGTTTATTTCTTCTTCTTCTCCTGTTTTATGTCAGCCAACAGTAAAACAAAGCTACAGCACCATCGAATTTGAGAGGCCAATTCGTCATTACAACACAAACGGTTTTTGCTAGCCTCGTTTGTCCTTTTCAAACTACTGTAGAAACATGGCTATGCAACATGGCGGCCTCAGTCGGTGTTCGACCCGCGACCAATGTAGATATAAACAGCTTATTCTAAGGTAAAATAATCAAACGACTTCTTAGTTTATAGTGATTAGATGTGTTTTTAATCATTTTTATTAGTGATTATCTTACATTCTGCTAAAAGATAACCCGAAATATTACATACTGTGACCTTAAAATCTATAATGAACACAGGAGCAACACAGACAAGCAGAGAGTGGTTATTCCTACTAATATGTAAATAGTCATAATCTTTTGATATGGCCAGCAATATATTGTGTATTCCTACTGTAGACCATTGTGTCAGAACCTTTACAATCTGTAGACTTACAGACTTTTCAAAGCCTTTGTACTTGTCATGAATTCTATTCTTGTGCTTTTCATTTGAGATGGTATTCGAGCAGTGAACTTTGACAGGGCTGGAGAGGCCAGGAGATTTCAAGAGGTTCATGTCTGATTTTATATTTTCAAGGGGTGCTTATGTCACAGAGAACAGATCCAAACATTTCTGCAAGTTGTAGTCACTTTCAGCTTGACTGAACATCTAGAACTTCATAGCTACTGAAGATCATCAGGTTTGCAAATAACTTCAGAGTGATTCATTGCCCTTTGCCAGGTTTAAAGCTTAAAGATGGCTTGGCAGCTGTGAAAGACTGACTTTCCGCTGTGAAACATGCAGGAGGATCATTGAAGTAATGATCGTTGACGTCTGTGAAAGATTGATGGTGCTTTTTTTTTTTTTAAAAATGGGGAAAAAATGACATTCCCTCCGTATTTTTCTAGTGAAAATAGCTCTATTTAGCCGTGAACTCAAGCAGCCACATGCAAACGCACTCAAAGAAAATCATCAGAAATGGCTTCTCAGAAGTTTTCTTTGGGAAAACAAAAATAACACCGTAATTCTATTTTCCTTCATCAGGCAGATTGCCAGATGCTGCGGTCAGGCTAGAGAACATCCTCTCTGGAGGGCTCGTCCTTCTTGTTTCTCTGCCATGGAAACGATGTCTCCATGAGGACATGTCTGGACTGTCACCATGGCTCAGATATTTTCACCACATTGAAACTGCAGCTGTCAACTGAGGTTGGTTACATTGTTAACTTCAGGACTATTCTGACAGGGTTTGTTTTACGTTGTGAGGTAATCATAACTGTAGGTAGAGCTGAATGTATCTTAATTATGTTTTTGGCTAATATTGTAACTGCGAATTCAGTTTTAAAATAATTATTTTAAAATGATTTCTAAACATTTTTTTGCCAAGAAATCCCATTTTTATGGTGTGAGGCTGAACCTCAGAGTACAGTGTGACAAATTGCCAATATATTGTTTGGGTTGGTTGCTCCAAGTTAGTTTGGTAGCTTATCTAAGTTATACAAGCTCAAGATCTTAAGTTATATAGTAATAGAATATTAGGGCTCTTTGTATCTACACTCATTGTCCGATTCACTGATCATACAGGTGCACTTTGTAGTCCTACAATTACAGACTGTAATCCATCTGTTTCTCTGTATACTTTATTAGCCTCCTTTCACCATCAGCAGTGCACTAAAACTGATGTGGTGGTGGTGTGTTAGTGTGTGTTGTGCTGGTATGAGTGGATCAGACACAGCAGAGCTGCTGATGTTTTTAAACACCTAAGTATCACATCAGATACACGACCATCACATCAGTGTCACTGCAGTACTGAGAAAAATCCACCCAAGTAATACTTTTCGATTTTCAAATGCAGTGTTGATTTTTTATTTAATTACGTGTTAAATAGATGGATAGATAGGACACACATACAATTGCTCACATACCTGGTAGAATCAAGCATAAGAAGACATGAAAATAGATTGTAAAGATTGTAAACATTCTAAAAATTTGTAAACATTCAAAAAATTTGTAAATATGCTAAAGATTAGTACAGATTAGGAAAATTTGAAAACATTCTAAAGATTTGTAAAATTTCATATCTTAAATAAGAAAAATAAAGATGCACTGCTGGAATTTTTCAAAAATTACACAATAAATTACAATCTATTAAATGGTAAGCTCTGTGTCATTATACTTATTGTATTGCCAGGTTCTTGCCAATACATAGCCTCACTATACAACTGCAGGAAGTACTTCAGCTTTAAATATATTATTTAAATCTCCTGCCAAAAGAGAATAAGGGCACATGTGTTCAGGTTGCTCATAGTGAAACAGATGAATGGTCGTTTTCAGTCAGTTACCGTGTTTATAAAGGATGTGTAGGGCATTACTGGTTATGCTGAATGGTCATGTTGAGCACATTTCAGATGGATTTTGTTCTGTTTAAACAGAGTAACCATAACTATGAATGATGTGTGACTTATTTTTCGTGTTCATATCTATAATGGGATGATCATATTAAAAGATATTTTTAATAAGTGATAACCTCCATTATTTTTTCATTTAAAAATCTCACATTTTTAATGGAAGTGAGTACCGGTAGATTAAATAACAGAATTGGACAAATTTTGGGCCTTAAAGGGTTAAGCACAGTGATGTTCTGTTATTTGCGGTGTGTATAGTGTTGAACAGTTTTGGCTTATATCTTAAGGGATAAAACAGGCTTGCTTCTTAAAGTATTAACTTGTGCAGCATATTTGTATCCTGAATTATATGGTTTGTAGTCAGTAGCTAAATTCAGAACAGTGGTGTGATACATATAGACTCAGTGGGGAATGACTTGCTCAGTTGAGTAGATATTTTGGTCTTGGCAGTAAAGAGCATGTCTGAGAAGCAGAACACCACTAATCTCCAAGATGTTTAACTTCTGTATACGTCCAGGCAATTTTTAGCCTCCACACTGATGAGATTATCAGCTTCAATTAATATTGTGTATCTACTTCTGCTTCATCATCATCATCATCATCATTTTTTGATCCAGTTTTTCTGGTTATTTTCTTTCATTTTTTGTTATTTTTTTCTCCTCCTTCTTCTCCTTCCTCTGCCTTCCTTCTTTTAAATCTCTTCCTCCTTCTTTTCCTGCCACCTTTTACCCTTGTTTTTCTTCATACATTTATCCATCTACTTTTCATCCTCTTCCTCCTCTTCATCCTTCATTCTTATCATCTTTATAATTATTTTCTTCTTCCTTTCCTCCTCATTTTCCTACACAGTTTCCTCCTCCTCATTTGTTTCCTATATTTTTCTTATTTTTCTCATCTTCTCCTCCTCCGCCTCCTTCCTTCTTTTTACCCCGCTCTTTCTTCTTCTTCTTCTTCTTCTTCTTCTTCTTCTTCTTCTTCTATTTCTTCTTCTTTCTTGTATTTATATTATTGCTCTTCATTGTTATTGTTGTTGTTCTTCTTCTTTGTGTTCTTCATCATTATTGTCATCATCTTTTCTCTTCATCTTCCTCTTCCTCTCTGAATAAATTAGAATGGTTCAGTAGATGGTTCTGTATAGATAGTCATTCTTACATATCTTTAACAACCCTGAGAACCACATGTGGAATCAGAGAACAAAGCAAATGAATCTTTTTACAGTGTCATTGACCATATTCAAATAAAGTCCCACAAACATATATATATATATAAGCAGAGCATATATAGCTCTAAAAAATGAGACCACTCCAGATGTCCAGCCCAGTCTCCAGACCTGAACCTCACTGACAACCTCTCAAGGGTGATCAGGAGGAAGATGGATTGTGACAAGTCATCAAATAAAGCTGAGCTGCTTGAATTTTAACTCCAAGAGTGACATAAAGTCTCCCAAACAGGGAAAGACTGGAGATCATGAACAAATCAGACTTATTCCACCAGATACTGATTGTTATTTAACCCTGTGGAGTCTGAAAGGGACTACACTCTGATGTAGTCTGACATGCCCTGACTTTTTACAAATTACACACATCTGCAATCATTTTTTTCCAAAGTGTTACACAGGCTTTTGTTCAGCACAAACTCAGCAACAACAGTGTCAAAACAGTAAGAGTGTCATAAATCTATATTTTGATTAAATCATATAATTATAAGTCTAATATTTAATATTTCATATAATAATTATTAGACTTTCCAAAAAAATTTCAGATGTGCTGATATATTATGAAAACACACTCTAAACATTTCTAACCAAGACTTTTGAGCTCAGAACTGAATAAACAGAGGTGTTTTCTACACACTGCTAATTACAGTTTTTACAAATTGTATGTGGTTTTATTTCTAAAGCTTAACAAATGTGAGGTGATGCTCTGTTTCACTCAGAATAAGAACATAAGAAAATGGTTTTATATTTTGTCAGCGGGTTACAGTGCCACATCAAAACTGATAGTATTCTGAAAGAGTTTATTGTTGCTTATAATTTAATTCAAAAAGGAAAACTCTTATATATTTTGTATTAATTTTTTTTATTTGTACCTTTTTTGTTTATTGTTGATCAATTTGGCTTATAGCTCGTGAAAATCCAGAATCTCAAATGATTAGAATATTTCATTTAGGAGTACATTTCTATTCAACCAGTATCAACATTAAAATGAAAAGGGCTTTAAAATGAATTTAAAATGAATTTAAAATATTTAAATTCAATTATGAACACAAACTCCTTGACAATATTACATTTTTTGGAATAAACAAAAATGTTCATTTTGCTCAACCGTATATAGAGTAAAACCAGAGAAACTCATCATTTCAAGTGGTCTCTTCATTTTCTTTTCTAAGCTATGTGTATCCACATGGCCATAACTGCAGCCTTTTCTCTCACGTTCACTCAGAGTTCCACTGCTCAACTAAAAATACCTTCAGCTCCCCCTGCGATCGTCTGAAAGCTAAACGAGCGTCATCTACCAGGAACAGAGGTGATAATACCAGACTGTGAATTAGTTTGAGCATTGGATGGGACTGTGATAGAGAGCTGCAACACAAATTAGAGTGTTCCAGAGCAAGGTCGTATTTATTATTTATGCAGGGTTGGAGAAACAGGGCCACTGCGGCAGTTATTCCACTTTCTCCCAGACGACACAACCTTTTGCACACCCTCATGCATACATATACATGTGTAAATGCTGATTTATACGATGTTTCATTCTATCAACAAAACCAGTTCGTACAGTTGAATCACACAGCTGATCATAGTGCTGTGACTCTGTGCAGGTTTTAAAGTGGGTCTGATATTACTGTTTAATGGTAAACAGAAGCAGCTTCATCGTGGTCACTAGTCATGATGTTTGCTATCACTGAACAACAATACTAATGAATTCATTTGAGTAAATAAAGCAATTTAAAAGGTTAGCTGGTATGCTAAACTAAACATATTGAGTATGTTCAACAATTTTGCCATTTTGAGTTCACTTAATTCAGTGAATCAACTTTTAATTGATAATATATAATTGACTTTTATTTGATGATATATTGACGGTTTTTGTCTAGTTAATTAGCTGTTTTCATCATATACCTTCAAATAAAGGGACATTTATTTTATAAGATGTTATATTCTTAATAAATGTTAGGTGTGGTGCAGTGGTTGTAATATTATAATGGCCGGTTAAGTGCAAAATCAAGTATAGTAACACATGGTAAACTGACTGAAAGGAGAATACACATATTTTGGAGAAAAATCATCTTAATTTCTGCATGAAATATGCAAATCGGCCTGTACATCAGTGCTAGAAATGCCCGACTTTTGGTTTTATGAATTAAAAAATATTAAGGCAACTCATTACCTTCATTATTTTTGAGTTCTGCCTGTTTTGCAATATAGCTAGAATGGTCTTAGCTCTATGTCAAACAATCACTACTATTTACTATGACTATGATAAAATCTACAAATGCTGCTGTTCAAGATTCTCATTCTCCAAAAATATAACAGTGTGACTGCCTTTTAGCTCAGTTTTGGTGTCTGTTGTTGTCAATGAACGTTTTTAGTACAGTTAGGGTTAGCACATGTTGTAGAAATGCAGTATGTTTAGTGTTGTTGCTGGTGTAGGTGGTGACACCACAGACCTCCAGGTAACTAACTTGGGTTTGATTCCCATTTTGATCAAAACTCACCACAGATTTCAAACATTATGTTCCTACAAATGTAACTTGGTTTTAATTGAAAGTCACTCTAGATACCAAATGCCAAATGTAAACATAACTGTCATGCACAAAATATCAAGAGCTAGATCATGAGGTCAAAAGATGCCAAACCCGCCATATTAGCCCCCAAAAAAGACAATCCAGTAGCAACAAGCTGGATGGATAAAGTCAGCGGAGTAATAATTAAGCCTTTAAGGAGCCTGAAGACAGGATGTTCTGTTCTATATAGTCCCCAGGAACTGGAATCAATCAGCACTTAAAATAATAATAATTATAAAACATCACATATTTACAAACCGGATTCCAAAAAAGTTGGGACACTAAACAAATTGTGAATAAAAACTGAATGCAATGATGTGGAGATGGCAAATGTCAATATTTTATTCGTAATAGAACATAGATGACAGATCAAAAGTTTAATCTGAGTAAATGTAACATTTTAAAGGAGAAATATGTTGATTCAAAATTTCACAGTGTCTACAAATCCCAAAAAAGTTGGGACAAGTAGCAATAAGTGGCTGGAAAAAGGAAACGGAGCATATAACGAACAGCTGGAAGACCAATTAACACTAATTAGGTCAATTGACAACATGATTGGGTATAAAAAGAGCTTCTCAGAGTGTCAGTGTCTCTCTGAAGCCAAGATGGTAAGAGGATCACCAATTCTAAGTAAGTAAGTAAGATATGTTTATTTGTCATTGTGCAAGTACAAGTACAAGTACAACAAAACAGAGGCCCCAACATTTGCGTTTGCATTTGCCAGGAGGGCAGCCAATTACGGCGCTCACCTAGAAATTTTTTTTTTTTTTTTTTTTTTTTTTTTTTTTTTTTTTTT
>BRDA01034796.1:0-11954 GCA_036984385.1 Crenuchus spilurus | reverse complement strand
TTTGGGGTGTTTTGGAGGAGCGAGTCAGGAAACGGTTTCCTCCACCAGCATCACGTAGTGACCTGACCACTATCCTGCAAGAAGAATGGCTTAAAATCCCTCTGACCACTGTGCAGGACTTGTATATGTCATTCCCAAGACGAATTGATGCTGTATTGGCAGCAAAAGGAGGCCCTACACCATGCTAATAAATGATAAAACCAGGTGCTTCAGTTTCATTGTCTAACCCCTGTATTTCATATTCATTACAGATAAAGTGAAATATTTTAAACATTTTATTTATTAAAATGGGCATCTCCATAAAGTTTGTTGGCAGGTGGAAGCATGAAGTGCTCTAAGACAGCTTTTTGAATTAAATTATGAACAAAAATGAACTGTTTCACCATATTCATTCGTTAGATGTATGACCGTACACACACTCACACAAAGAAAAAGTCAAAACTGCGATAAATGATGACTTCAGACTTCAGACAGAAGCTTTGAAGTGTTGCTGTTTACAGCAAAAAGCCCAGAAAGATCAACCCATTCCTGCAGCACTTACCGAAACGTAATTTGCCTTAAAATTTTCACCCCCAACACTCACACACATTTTTGTGTGTTTCTCTTGTTCCAGTGTTTGGTTGGCCCCGAGGTGACTGAAGTTCCACACAGCATGTGCTTGATTGCATCACATTTTTGCAGCGTTGAACAGTGGGAGATTAAGAAAAAGAGGGAACGGAGAATCAGCAATCAAAGAGACATGACGCTCCAGCTCCAGCAGTCAGGAGCCCAGCGCTTTCTGATCCTGCTGCTCACCAGAGCACCTGCAGAACACACACACATGCCATGGTTTGATGAGCCATGACAGTGCACTTCCTCTCCCTCAATCTGTAGATGGCACTGTGGAGCTGCCAGGCCTCAGCCACAATGGAGTTAAACTGCTTGTCAGTCAGGCTGGGCCGCGGCGAGATTGTGCGGCACACCTGAATGCCTCATTTCACTCCAATCCTGCTCAGGTTCTGTTATCACTGCTCATCATCTTGTCTTGAACTGGGTGAAAGTTTACTTTTGAGCTTCTATGGAAGACCTGAACAAAGGCTGTACATGAAGGGCATCTAAATCAGAAGTGCTGAGCACCTACGTTTAAAAATACAACATGTTCTAACAAGATTGCATAGCGAATGGACATAGGGTTAAAATCTCCATACCAGCACAGCACAGATTAACACACCACCACCACATCAGTGTCACTGCAATGCTGAGAATGATCCACCAAATAATACCAGCTCTGTGGGTGTTCTGCCCATTAACTGTAGAATTACAAAGTACACCTATATGGCCAGTGTAGATCAAATGGACATTGAGTGTAGGTGGTGTTAATGTTGTGGCTGTTTGGTGTATATACGTGCATATAAATGTCATGTTGCCGAAACATGTTCAGAAGCACCTCAGGAAATGTAAGTCATTTCAAGGTCACATTATTCTAAAAGCAGAGATCATTAGTGTATCCTTTGCTGCAGCACTGTGTTTGGCACCCTGCGACACTCGACACCCACAGCATTATCCTTCATGCTCACTACTGTGATCCACATTTTAGCTAATGAGCATTCCTCGTCTGCCCAGACCAAGGATGCTGCTGTGGTTGTCAACAAGCAGACAAGAGTGCAGGGGGAAGAGAAGTATAAGAAGGAATCGGGAATAAAATGAATGTGGACATCAGAGTCATATTTAAATGCATGTTTGATGTATTGACATCAGGTTCAGACATGAAGGCTAAAAGCTTCATTATGTTCTCATTGTCACTGTTGTAAACCTGGTCAGTGCAACAGTGTTGTGGCTGCAGAAAAGACTGATAAGGATCCAGACAGTATTACTGCTACCTCATTATGAAGCAATTCTGGAGATATTGGACATTATAATTAATATCCTCTTTCCTGATAAAATCAACGTCACATTATGTGTGTAGTCGGTAAAAAGAGCAGTTATGTGATAAAGATAATATTAGATTAATGATCACATTCATAGAATTGTAAAACGAAGGACAGACATTATCAGGAGCTGTCGTGAAATAAAACAACAAAAAACAGTCAGTCAGACAGACATACATACAGACAAAGATAGATAGATAGATAGATAGATAGATAGATAGATAGATAGATAGATAGATAGATAGATAGATAGATAGATAGATAGATAGAAGGAAAGAAGTAAACAAGTTCACAGCAATGCCATACTGTATTCACATCTAGATGGTTGGACGGATAGATAAATAAATGAAGAGTCGACAGATAGACAGATGGATAGATGGACAGACATAGATAACAGTTCTAACAAATTGTATTTTGTAAGGAAATAAATCTTTAGATTAAGATTAACCAATGTGATTTTTCATACAACGGAATTTGACCTCCACATTTAACCCATTCATGCAGTGAAACACACACACACACACGGCTGTGAGAATTTGTGCCTGAAGTGGTGGGCAGCCCTTATCCACTGGCGTCCGGGGAGCAGTTAGGGGGTTAGGTGCCTTGCTCAAGGGCACTTCAGTCATGTCCTGTCTGGGGATCGAACCAGCAACCTTCTGGTCACAAGACCAGATCCTTACCACTAGGCCAGGGGTGGCCAACTCCAGTCCTGGAGAGCCACATTCCTGCACAGTTTGGTGATCTCCCTGATCAAACACACCTGATTCAACTCAGCAGGCAATTAGTAGGTTTAATTGTAGTGTCAGAGCACAAAGATCACCAAACTGTGCTGGACACCGGCTCTCCAGGACCGGAGTTGGCCACCCCTGCACTAGGCCATGGCTGCCCCCTAAAACCCTCGTGGCCCATACGGGGAAAGGAAACCTTTACTCATTAGTTATGATTATGTATATAATTTATTATTTATATATGTCATGTATAATGAATAAAAATGAATGTACAATCAATTAAATTTTTTCTTCTTATAACTTAAATTTTATTTAAAATTAAATCACAATCTGTTCTCATTCTTATCTCAGACTCGAGTACTTAAATTCTTGGTCTTGATGTGAACTCAGCTCTAGTGGTCTAGACCTCAACACTATAATTGAGCTTTGTATTTGTTCAGGCTTCTTTGGTGTCAAGACTGAGGCTACTTCAGTTGCAAAAAAAAAAACAAATTAATTGTGTTTTTTCCTTTGCTTTTGCTTGTTTTTCTTCTTCTCCTGTCTGCTGTGCCGCCTTTAGAGCTTTTTCATCAGTTGTAGGTAATTGCTAAATGTACTAAAAGTAGATGAGGGCAGATTTAGTGCTTTTTTTAGAACACATCCCTTTTCACACTCCAGTCTCAGGGCCAGTTTCAAAATAACTCCCAATGCCAGATACAGTTAAGTCACCTTAGATAAGCAGGAGACTTGAGGAGCAGTAAAGTCTAATGGTGACTCCTCACAGTGAGTGTGCTGAACATCTGTAGCACCACCAGTGAGAAGAGAAGTGGGCAGTGTGTAAGGCTTCTTTTGGAGTTATTTGGAAGACCGCCATCTTTCTGAAAGGGTCAGTACAGCTGCAGTCGCTTGGGCAAAGCCTTTACCGAGCCCAACAGTTGCTGTCAGTGTAGATCTCCACCTCGTTCCATCACCCCAGGGTGTGCTAGTCAGCCAGACGTTACATGCTGTCTTGTCCAATGATGATGAACATGGTGTTAGTAGTAAACATGCACGAAGCTGCTGCTTCAGCTTGGCTAAGCACTTCCTGCAGTGTTGGTGTACTGTGTCATTGCACGATTAAGGGGAACTATTTATCATTTTGTCTACTCCATTCTAATGCCTGACACACTTTCTATGAATGTCCTGTCTATGAACACATGTACACATTATAATGCATTCATAAGGCATTATAAGCATGGCTATGCTTATTTACACAAACATATTTTGGCCATGAATGGTCATAATGTATCATAAGCTGTGATATACATCAGTAACAAAGAAACTTAGAGTCATAATCATGCATTATCTTGAATAGTATAATAGTTTATATTATTAATAATGTATTATATCATGTCTTTGTAAAGTGGCAGACTTTCATCAAGATTATTAATGACAGATATATAATATTTTAGGCCTTATAAGTTGCATTTGTCCGCTTACAGTGAAGTAAGGCATGGTTTATTAATAAGCCATTGTCAGAAATTGACTACAATGATTAACGGTTTAGATTAATAATAATTAATAATCTATTCCCATGCCACTTTGCATAGTTATGTTAAAATACAAGAAAAGTGAATGTAAACTATTACAAGAGTTAAGATAATGAGTGACTTAAAGTAATTCTAGCATGACTCAATGTGTTTACAAATAGACATAATGCATAATGGAGGCTTGGAATGAATCTCTTTGTTATTGGTGTATAACATATTATAAACACAGGTTATAATGCATTATAATATTTCATAATGCATAATAAACATGCCTTATATTGTGTTATGCATTTTTATAAATATGTATAGGGCATGTTTATAATGGCTTATGAATGCATTATAATGTGTTATGCATTTTTATAAATATGTATAGGGCATGTTTATAATGGCTTATGAATGCATTATAATGTGTTATGCTTGGGTTAATAGACATGCCTTTAATAGAAAGTGTCACCTTCCTTGGCAACACTCAACATAAACTAAATATGAAGCTGAAGTTCACCAAATAATGGTGCAGGCACCGAGTGTCTCAGCAGGCTAAGGCGCTGACACTATGACCAGAGGATCACAAGTTCAAATCCTGTTCATGTTGTTTGCCGTCAAAGGTCGGGGCACAAAAGAGCAAAAATTGGCAGTGCTCTTTTTGGCTGGGTAGATGGCGCTTTCTCTCCCCATCACTCACACATTGCAATGTCCACTGGCTCAGGCATCTACTGATTGGTCCATTTGTAGCTGGGATTCCTGTGGTTTCCTCCTAGCGAGTGGGCTCCCCAGTGATGGTGTATCGAGTGGTAGATTGAAAAGAAGGAAGTGGCTGCGTCACATGCAACGGAGGAGGCGTGTGCATGTCTTCACCTTCCTGAAAAGTGATGGAGAGAGCCCCCTAGTGGATGGGATGGGTTAATTGGCTACTACACATTGGGAAGAGGAGAAAATTGGCAAAAAAGTTTATATATACAGTATATATATATATATATATACAAAATAGTCATGCTTGTGTTAAACTCAAAATGGTAAAATGCTTTGATTTGTCAGGGATCTTGTTTGTGATGGGAGAAACATGGCTTTGTAGGAACTGACCCATGATGATGGAAATGACAATAACCACAATAACAGATCATGTATTCCCCTCAGGCCATTGTCTAGCACTCAGGGGTTGTCATGTTAAATGATAGACTTGCATGGGGATCTTGGCACACTATAAAACATAAAAGACTTAAAGCTCGATTCACCAACTCAGGAAGGGAATTTGTCTCTTATTTTATTCATAAACAAACAAAAAAATCATTCAAGTGCTGTCCACTCTATATAGCACATTAAACAGCATTCATTTTTGATTGGGACAAAAGTATTAGGACACCTGTTCATTGTTTCTTCTGAAATCAAGGATATTACAGAGTTTATCCTACTATGGTTGGAGTAACTCTCTCTACAGTCCAGGGAACGCTGTCTACTGGAGCACTGCTGTGAAGATTTGATTGGATTGAGCAACAACTGTAGTCAGGATGTTGGATGATCACCATCCCCACCTCATTCCCAACTCCCCAACTCATCCCAGAAGAATAACAGACAACACAGCTCTACAGCTCAATGCTGGGCCCACTAGCCCACACCTGCCATTAGATATGGTGCCAATAGGTTCTTGTTTAGTCAACACAAAGTAGCTGAATGCATTCACTGAAAGGGGTGTCCATCAAATCCTGTTCTGATTTTCTATCCTGTAGCCTAAAAAGCAGTCTGAGACATGGACAGCTAAGATGTAAGATGTACATGCACTGGTTATAGGGACATCAAAAAAATAATGACCCTTTTTTCATTTTCCATGACTGACTAATAAATGTTCTCTTTTTTATTTTAAAAGGATATTTGGTAGATAATAAGATTCATCCTAATTTCGGCCATTTAAAGTTAGCAAAAGTTAAATGTAAAATAATGAACAAGTCTACACACTGCGATGTCACAGCAGGAGCACAGCTTTAAGAAAAACAGCTTGAAAATATTCTGCCAGCTTTTCAACTTCTAGCCTGGCTGGCCAAGAAAAACCATCCAGTTCTTGTCACATTTTTCACGAAGTTGGTTTGTGTAGCACATATTTTTCCTTTGCACTGACCCAGTTCTGCTGATGGTAACCAGTACTCATATGTACAGGCGCCCTCCCCTTACAGTTCTCCTGTCAATGAGAATCATTCTCTGTTTGTCAGACCTCATTAGCCACGGTTAACTGACTGGTCATCAGAAGGTGCCAAATCAACAGATCCACCCCCACACCTCTGAGGACGTGGGCCAAGGGACATCTCGACGCCTCCTGTCTTTCGCTGCACAGCTCAGTGAAGTCTCAGCGTTGATTTGCTCTCGTTGGTTTTGAGCTGGGCCTGGCATGTTATTGATCTCCCTCTGGTTTAATCAGTGGCCTTGTCACATTGCAACAAAGGGGAGCCGAGCCAAGATGAAAGCAATTTACTCCGGCGTAGGGAAGATTGCAGGCTAACGCTCAGGTTTTTTCCTAGAGCTGGATGTAATGGTTTGGTCTGTTTTTTTTTCTAAATTCTGGACAACGAAAACATTGCCTGTGTAATCCTAACTTGAATGATGAATGCTTAACAATATGCCATCCCTGACATGGAATTTAAATGAATTCATAATCCAAAATATATTTTTTTTTCTCTTAAATTTTAGCTCTCAGACAGCTTAACCTTGTTGTTAAAGGTAAAGTGGGGAAGTATCTGTCAATCTCCACAGTGTCACCTCTCAACAGTTTAAAGTAGACAACTAGCCAACTACATTTTGTGCAGTTAAATCTGTTTCCACTTCCAGGTAGTTGCTAAACTGTTTTTGCTAGTTGATTGCTATGCTGTTGCTATCTGGTTGCTGTGCTCAAGGTGGTTGCAATTGTGTTGCTAGGCAATGACTATCATATCCTTGTTGGTTGTTGTGGTGATGGTAAGGAGTTGATAGCCAGTTGTTATGATGTTGCTAAGAGGTGCTTCAGCTGTTACTATGAAGTGGTTGCTATTGTGTTGCTAAGTGGTTGCTATGGTGTTGCTAGGTGGTTGCAATAATAACCTAGTTGGTTGCTATGGTAAGTAGTTGAAAGGTGGTTGTTATGATGTTGTTAAGTGGTGGTTCAATTGTTATGGTGCTGCTAAATGGTTGCTAGGCAGTTGTTTGGTGTTGCTAGGTAGTTGCTAAGTGGTGCTATGGTTTTCCAAGTATTTGCTACGATGTTGCTTTGTAGCATGATATTCCAGGTGACTGCTATGGTGTTACTAAGTGGGTACTAGATGGGAGCTTCAGAGTGATATATTTGTTATGGTATTTCAGGTAGTTGCCATGAGGTTGCTTAGTGGTTGCTACTATGTTGCTAGGTCAGTATCTCAAGTGGCTGCTATAGTGTTTGATATGGTTGCTCAGGTGTTGCTGAGTTACTGCTGTGATATGTTTGGTTGCTTGGGTTTTACAGTGTATTTGTATCATTGTTATATTTGAAGGACATCAAAAAATTTGCACCCAATTCATTCCAGTGGAGGAAAAAATATGTAAAAATGTGGAAACTGTGTGTTCAGTCAAAAATATTTAAACAAGGACACATCACACAGTCAGACCAAACAGTCTGGAGTTGGAACAGTGTTGATATCTCAAAAACTGTGAGAAAAACGGAACAATAAAATAAATTGGATAACAACACAGTTGTGCAATGTTTGGTTGCACATGGTTGTTGTGCAGTGTGTAACCATAATAATGGGAGAGAATAGGAACTTAAATAGCTTTTGGTTTTTCACAGCCTCCCAGCCACATAACAGTGATGCCCCAACGACCACTGGTGGCAGAGTTGAACAATGAGTCAGATGAGTGGTACAGAGCAATTGAGACACCACAGTGGACCAGGTTGCCCACCAGGACGTCATCCAAACCAAGGCTGATTATTCCCACTATTAGGTATGTGGGCATAATATTCTAATATATGTAAACTGTGTATGCCAGTTTACCTAAATAATAAAGACAAAGGCACTAGTAAACCTCCTGGTTGTAAGAGCTGTTTACAAGCCTATATACACACACTATGATTTGCTGAAGCTGATTCTATTAAACCGCTTAGTACATTTACACTCGCATACTTGATGTGTACCAGGTCTCCAGAGGATTAAACATGATCATTAAGCTAACTGTTCTGCTTCGTGGTAATGAAGTCATAGCAATGGAGGAGCAGCCTTACTCGCAGGCAGGGAAACACTGCTGTTGAACCTCTGTGAGAAAAAGCGTTGCTATTACCATTTAGATTGGGCAACCAGCCCACAGGCTGCTAACATGCGCAAATAAATAATTGAATTTGCACACACTGCTGTTGAAAACTGGACCTGCCTAGACACGATCATTTCTTCCCTCAAACCCTATTTTCACGTTGGCTGCTTGTTGTGTTTTCAAGGCTATCGGTTTGTTCCTGTGGGCAGCTTAAATAATAATCAGGAGTCAACAGTTAGACCAAAGAGGCCTCCGTTTCCCATTTCTTCCTTTTATTTCTGTGCTTCAGTTCAAAAGAAGGCGGCTCTCTGAAGGCTCCCTCTTCATGAAAAGAGCAGCGAGGCCACATTTCTTTAATCACTCAAATGTACTTAGGTTCGCGCTAGGGTCCAGACTGATTTAGATCTCAGATGTACAGCACTGTGCAAAAATAGACAGATGAACAGATAGATACAGGGTGTCCCGTTTGCTTTTTTATCCACATGACCAGGAATAACTTTAATACTAATGAAGATCTGTTGAAATATGAATTGAATATACCTCCGTCTGCGTGAACAGACTGACATGCACAGTTGCAGGTGGATGTATGTTAATTTCTGACGGCTAATATACACGGCTGTCAGAGTGGAGACCGGCGCCCATCCAGTCATCTCCATCGGTTGCCTGTTGCTGTAGTAAGACATTAAAGCCCTCAGTTATGCTTGTAGACACAGCACATGATGCTGATTATTTCACCCTGAGAATTGTAAAGTGATCTGTGCATAATGTGTCAGTACACAGTACAGCAGGAGTGTGCATGGTGTGAGCATACTGGAAAATTCATTTGATTCCGAAGACCCAATGGAAAAAGAAAGTTGCCAAAAAAAGCACATCTTAATATTAATAGATGTAATAGACTTAATAGACTGTGTAGAAAACCTAGGTACCACTACAAAAATTTGTTCTAAAAATCTAGTTTTTTGGCCAGTCCATGTTTATATGCATTAATATTAGAATAAATATCCATATTCATATAATAAGTAACTTTCATCCAATATCTGCTTTGTTTAATCAGTACTTCATTTATTTAACTTAAATCAAGTCGGTGCTGTGAATCAATCCATGTGAAGTCTGAGGAGCATCAAGGAGAACATTCAGAAAAAAGATATCAGCTATCACATATAGCATATATAGCATTTGCTCTAATGACAGTACATATGGTATTTGTACAAGTAAAAGCAAACTTATTGCCAAGACAATAAGTTTCTGCTAGAGCTACCACAATTTGCAGGGATCCAACATACCCCTGTAACCAGCTCTTCACTCTGCTGCCCTCTGGACGTCACTACAGATGCATCAGTGCCCATACTGCCAGACTGAGGAACAGTTTATTTCCCAGAGCAATAACTCTCCTTAACCACACACACAGCACTTCTATGCATTTCAATACACAATACATAACTGTCCATCACTGCATACTGACCACCTGTGTATATCACAGTATGTATAGGAAGTCTGATATAATACAGTATGGTGTAGTATACTGTATATTGTATTATATGTGTTATACAGTCCCCAGACAAAAAATAGACACCTTGTATATTTAAGGAGGTGGTAACTTCAGGCTCATGTGGATGGCACAACATAAGGATAATTGAGCTATAAAAACCTGTAGGGTGTGTGACAGGATTCATATATTGACAAGAGGTGCTACAGTGCAGTGAATGTCTCATTCTCTGTGTGGAAAATGAGTCACAAAGCAAACGTTAATGATTGGCAAAAAGAAGTGATTGCATTTGGGCACCAAAGGTCAGAGTGTGAAGGAAGTAGCTGAATTTGCTGGTGAATGAAAGTCATACAGGTCTAGCAGCAATTGTAAAAATCCAAGTTTACATGAAATTCTCCTCAAAATTGTGGTCTAAAGATAGAACTGATAGACAGAGATCATCACAGTTTTGCTTCACTTCCAGACAAGACTTGCTTCTAGAAGTCAGCGCGGGTCCTTTACAATGAATTTCTGAAAGGACACTCCAGAGTTCAGAGACCTCTGAAAGAACACTTCAGTCCATACCATGAACATATGGAGCAGAGTGAGAACTTTACTCACTTCTGCTCACAAAGCTGCCCAGTTATAGTGGAAGAACAGATTCAAGAACTTGATTGTTGATGACTGGAAACTTATGGGGCGGCACGGTGGCTTAGTGGTTAGCACGTTCGCCTCTCAGCGCTGGGGTCTTGGGTTCAATTCCCCATCTGAGTGGAGTTTCCATGTTCTCCCCATGTCTGCGTGGGGTTCCTCCAGGGTCTCTGGTTTCCTCCTATAGTCCAAAAACATGGAGGTCAGGTAAATTGGGTACTCTAGAAATTGTCCGTGTGTGTCACCCAGCGATGGACTGGCGCCCTGTCCTGGGCTTAGTTGACTAATGTAATGCCCTGCACCCAGTGAGTGGGTAGGGGACTAACCGCAACCGGTGTGATAATGAATGAATGGTAAACTGTCACATATATTACTAATTATATGTAAAGTGACATATTTGAAGCCTTTTTATTTTAAGTTGAACAGTATGACTTATAGCTCAGAAAAATCTGAAATCCAGAATCTCAAATTATTAAAATGTTTCATTGTGAGTTTGCGTAAGTGTTAAATTAAACAGTAGAAATAATCAAATCAAATCAAATCAAATTTATTTATAAAGCGCTTTTTACAACTGATTTCACAAAGCAGCTTTACAGGGTTAGTAATAACAGACATCAAATCATTAATCCCTAATCCCCAGTGAGCAAGCCAGCGGCAACAGTGGCAAGGAAAAACTCCCTCAGAGCTGGAGGAAGAAACCTTGGGAGGAACCACACTCACATGGGGGACCCATCCTCCTCTGGTCTGCTAATTATAAGTTCGTGATAAATCATAATCATATGATTTTGTAATGTTCAAGTGAACTGATATGGTGGCAATAATGGGACAGGAATGACGATGATAGTGGTAGCAATGATAATGGCCAGAAAGTCCATGTGAACTCCAATGTGGGCAGTAGAGTAGGACATCTGGAGCAGGTCACAGTAGTTTCACAGTTGAGTTTCCTCCCACAGTCCAAAAACATGGAGATCAGGTGAATTGGGTACTCTAAAAATTGTCCATAGGTATGTGTGTGTGTGTGTGTGTGTCACCCAGCAATGGACTGGTGCCCTGTCCTGGGCTTAGTTGAATAGTGTAATGCCCTGCCCTGCCCCCAGTGAGGGGGTAGGGGACTAACCGCGACCCTGATAAGGATTAAGTGGGTGTGATAATGAATGAATGAATGGAAACTTATGTGGTCAGATGAAGGTTGTTTCTGCCTGTAAGTGAATGATGCTAGGCGTTGTTGCAGGAAGCCTTCCAGCCTTATATACTATGTATACATATCATATATTATGTTATATGTATTATATGATATAACATACATACAGTATATAGTATAATATAGTATAGTATAATATATCATTATCATGGTATGATATTATAATCAGTGTTGGGAACGTTACTTTAAAAAAGTAATTATAGTTACTCACTACTTGTTCAAAAAAGTAACTTAGTTAGTAACTGAATTACTCTA
>BRDA01034793.1:0-27975 GCA_036984385.1 Crenuchus spilurus | reverse complement strand
GACAGACAGACAGACAGACAGACAGACAGACAGACAGACAGACAGACAGACAGACAGACAGAGACACAGACAGACAGACAGACAGACAGACAGACAGACAGACACAGACAGACAGACAGACAGACACAGACAGACAGAGACACAGACAGACAGAGACACAGACAGACAGAGACACAGACAGACAGACAGACAGACACAGACAGACAGAGACACAGACAGACAGACAGAGACAGACAGACAGACAGAAAAGCATGAGTCCACTAAATCTCTGCTCGTCTCATCCACAGAACACCACTTCTACATATAGCCCTGCTTTAATTGCTATGTTCACAAAGCTCAAAACACTTGAGGCTTCAGAACAAAAAAGAGGCAGCCCAAAGGATTTTACCATGAGTGTCAAATTAAAGTCATGTGCAATTTCCCTTCACAAAAAAACATGTTCAGAACACACACACACACACACACACACACACACACACACACACAGTCTCGCTGGTCAAGTTTCTCATTCAGCACCCAAATCCTTTATACACCCTGTCCAAGTCAAACAAGAACTGGTGACAGGGGTAGCGAACCCTGGCCAAGACTGGCAGGCTCCGCTGTGTAGAAGCAGATGACTTAATCTGCAAAGTAAACCACACAAAAAGAAAGCCTTCAATCTGAGGCTGCTCCAAGTCTGCCTGAACCACCGGTCCTGGACAGAGTCAGGCTTTTTGGCTCGGGTTTCGCTTCTTTCCAGAAAAGCAGCGAGATGACGTCATCAGTGTCAGCTTAAAAGATGCAACTATTACAGTATCTTAGAAAGATAAAAACACATGAGTCTTAAAACCATCCAATGACCAAATCTAGGAGAATAAAGAGAGCAGAAAGAGGGGTGGGGCTTATAGACACACCCACTCAAATGTCAGCTGTGGTTCACCTAAAGTCACCTATAAAAGATGGAGAAGGAAGAACCAACTCTTTCAGCACAGTGATACACACTAGTGAGCGCACACACGCTCAGAGTGGTGGGCAGCTCAATCATCCGAGGTGCCCAAGGAGCAGCTGGAGATCAAACCAGTCACCTTTTGGTCCCAAGCTCACCAATATATCCTTTATGTCACGGCTGCTCTCTAAATCGATCGACTTCTAGATATAATTTTAGGGTTTATTCTGCCAGAAAACAGTGAACGTGTCATATCAATCACATTTAAAAATGGACCACGCTGACCACCATCAAATCTGCAAATGTATCATTAAAGTCCCAGCCCGGCGGTGACCTGTGCTGAAGAATACCAGAGAAGATGTGGAGGACATAAACCCTTTCTGGTTGTCACCGAGAGGTCATTAGGTCTGGTCAGAGGTCAGGGAAAAGGCCACTTTTGTTCTGAAAGGCTGCAGGAGTGAAATTGGAAAGAGAGCAGCACAATGCCAAAGCAGGGAGAGTCACCATGCCCCAATGGACCAAGGAGAGAACAGAGCAGAAGGGGAGGGCAACATGACACTGGTCAAAACCCCTGGATCTCCTTTCAGGACAAAGGTCAGGCTGTTGGGGCCTATAGTGCACAGAGCTTTCTTTCATTGCCTTAAAAGGCCCAACCCTGCACAATGGGACGGGGCTGAAAAGAGCTCTGCGCCGACTCCTCACCGACACTCATCTAATTCGCTTCATTCTTTGGGCTTACTTGTGTTCAACAGGCTTGACCGAAGTTCAGTCCAGAGAAGAAGAATCTGCGGCCTGCCATTGTCTTCAGGGGGGGCGGATGATCTAGCTTTGCCTTATTCTTAAGAGACTTGCTGGGGAACAAGCACGAAGGGAAAACAATAGCGCTTCCAGAATGGCAAGCTTGTGAATGGAGGAGATCGCCCCTCCGCAGATAAACACGGTCACTAACGATGAAAAAGATACTGCAGTCGTGCATTAACTTCACCCAAACATCATCTGGATAACTGCTGTACAGTATCTTTCAGCCACTCTTAACCATTTTACTGTTGCTTGGTATTAGCAAAAGAGACACAAAACAACATGTCACACCACAAAAGACAACAAAACAACAGATCTTCACAACAGCCTCTGTGATCATGGGAATCTCACACATTCACGTCTCCACAGATCCACAAACACTGAACCAGGTCACCAGAGGGTCCACCACTCCCTCATCAATTACCCCCTCCGTCTGTATTGATTCCCCCAAGAGGCTTCTATTTGAAGTGCTGCGGCAGAAGGGAGACGGGGAACCATCCGTAAAGTTGGCTGAAAGAGGGATCGAGTGGTGTTTAACAAGGAGCCTGGTGAACGCAAGTCCAGTAAAGGCCTGAATTTGGACAAAAAAGGCCTCATTCCAGCCATAAACGGTTAAATAAACCCTGTATCAGCGACATAATGAAGGTCCGTGTCCTGAATGCGTCTGAAGAGGTACAGTGCTCTCTCACCATGCTGATTCTGGTTTGATAGAGTACTGATTATTCTGTGTGGAAGGCAACACAAGTCAAAGTGCTTGTAAACAGAGGAATGTGATCCTAATGGGTTAACTGCTTAGCACACTAGTGGGCAGCGAGTACAAGTGCCAAAAGCAGTGGGCAACCCCATCCACGGCACCCTAGAAGACACTGAGGGTTAGGTGGCTGGCTCAAGGGCGCTTTACTTATGTACTGCCGAGGAACTGAACCACTGACTTCCCGTCACAAGAGTCACTTGGTCCCTAACCACAAGGCCATAGCTGCCCCTAGGCCATCATCTATAAAACACAATACTGACCTCTTGTATCAGACCTGAATATCACTATTCTAATATCTGTGTAGAGACGTACGATATTAGTGACACATCTGAGGACCGCGATATTATGTTTGGTGATACTGCATCGATTCTTATAAACAAAGTAATGATTCTTAATGAATCGTTCACAAAGATTTGTCTCAGTAGCCATAACTATTCAACTAAAACAAGTACAAGTGCACAGCTAACATTCATGTTATTCAAATGAGGTCATCAACGATGGCCGTAAGTTACTAGATTTAAAAACTCCAATATCACCACGCTCATCACAAGACATATTCTCTCTCTCACACACATATAAACAACTGGAGTGCAGCTGCTATCACAGGGTGTGGCATGTCCGGAGGAAACAGAGACACCAACACATTTCTGTTACAGCTACACTTAAACACAGGATGCAAAAGAAGAGGGAGCAAATACAAGACGCAGGACATCCCCTCTTGGAGATGACCATATGTCCCTGCGAGTGCCTGTGGCTAATCAGAGACCCTGTGTGCTCGCGAGGAGAGCTGGGGTGGATGGGAGGATAACATGGAGGAGGAGGAGTGAGATGGTGGCCTGAGCCTGCTTGGCAGGACAGACAGGGCATGTGTGGCGTGGGAAGGGTTAAGTCTGAGGAGGCCCATCTGCCGCCTCGTCTGTTCTCCTGGCTGGCTGCTGGCCCCTGCTTGGCTCCGGCAGAGAAAACGGACACACAAGAGTGGCATTGTGACTCTCTCTCTCTCTCTCTCCCTCTCTCTGCAGCTGACCAATCACTACATCCAAAAGATCATTTAGGAAATGTAAAACAGGTCTGATGTTGGAACAATCAAATGTGAAAGTAATAAAACTGGGATACAGATCAATACAAAACAGGGACTACATAAATCTATTAGATGTTTGTGTGTTAAACTGGCCTGTGAAGTCAGTAAACAGAAAATGCCACATTTACAGGCATATCTGCAGGCAGCCTCACTGTGGCTGCTGTATATTTATATTTGATCAGGTATCAGACAAGACAATAATATCAGAATTATATCTGATATCTGCACTCTAAATGTTGACATTATCTATTGAAACACGTATAGCAGACAATCACCAGCTACAACTGCAGTAAAACTAATGCAATTAGGAAACAAACACTAACAGCAGTCTTCTGGGGTACAAACATGCCAAGAAATATCGCAATGGAACGTCGGTCCAAACATCTGTCAAATGCTAGTTTTGAAAAACAATATACCAAAGATGCCTAAATTCTCATGCATGTCCAACATGAACTAAAAGTAAAATCATCACCAGTCAAAAAGCACTTAAACAAAAGCACACTGAGCAAAATGAAATGTATTAAAATAATTTTAAAGGCTATGTTTGGTATATAAACACAGAAATGTAAGACTGAACATTAAATGGGGAAGAGAGGGGAAAAAAAGCAAACCCACAATTCCAAGCATGAATTCTGCTCCATAGCATACAAGCCCAGACCCATTCAGTGTTGGATCCAGCCGGCCAGCTGGAGGGTTTCAAAGCCGGGAGAAGGAGGGGGCACAGAGAAATGGCCCACATGCAGTGGCTTCTGTCTCTCAGACCTCAGTAATGGAGGAACACCTGGATCTGACGAGGCTTCAAGTCTGCAGAACTCTCCTGAGTGCTCACTACAACATCAACAAAAAGGTATACTGTTCACACTTCCAAAGTTTGTTAGGAGCAGGGCTGAAAGATTAGTATTCCTATTATTTTACTGAAATCACAAGAGCTGCAAATGTTCACAACTGTGGCCTACATGATTAATAATGTTGTCTTAAGTGTGGAGACTGAAGTTATAAACGTACCAAAGTTAAACTGGACCAATACATGACAACCAAACCTGTGTGTGCTGAGACATCAAAATTACTTGGCAAAAAAAGTGGATATTCTGGAATTCTAGGCCAAAAAAAAAAACACCTTAAATGTTAGGAAATTCTCGGTTTATAGATAGAAGTAGGAAGAGAAAATAGGGAAAAATACATAATATTACATTTTAATTGTTGCATTTTTGATTGGAACAAGTTGAGACGAACTACAAATTGGTACCAAAGTGAACTTTTTTTTCACTTTTTAATCGTTTTATTGGTGTTTATAAAGCTGATGGTCGCAATACACAAATAAGCATTAAAACCAAATCACATGATGTTCTGTGAGCAACCTGACCAATCCCACTTCTAGAGGAGCACTTGTGGATGTTTTGTTGAAAACACATTTTACATTTGTTACACAAAGTGACATATTTCAGCTTTTTTTTTGTTTTAATATGGATCAGAGTGGCTTATATCTCATTAAAATCAGACAGAACATCAGACCATTAAAATATTTCATTTGGAGTATCAGCATTAAAACAAAACAAACTTGAAATATTTCATTTGTAATGAATGTAAAACATGACTGTTTACCTGACAGTATTACATATTACAGCCTACAGTAAGACATCAAATATCAACAATAACCTACACAAACTGGCTGAACAGCAGAACTAGAACTTCATTTGTATCGAGCACTGCTGACACACAAACACCCGCATAAATAATTAAGAAAAGCAGGCAGTAATTCAGTCCAATAACCAGACAGCACACCCAGGCCGTGATCTGACCTGTGTGGCAAACCCACGTCCCTGAAACAGCACGTCAGGCTGGACAACTAAACCGAAAGAACACAGATCACAAGGCTCAACAATGTCAGTAAGACTCTTGTTTGAGGCAGAGAACGAATGAGAGCAGCAGTTGTGTATTCAGTTCTCCCAGGGACTGCCCGAAAAGGTCAGAATAAAGGTCTCACTCCACGTCAACAAGGGCCAGAAGGGGCCTGGTCATGGCTAGAGGACTGGAGAACCACGTACTGTTCTGCCTCATATCACATTCAACACTGCTCCCATATTAATACTACTAATAAAAACACAAGACTACTACTACTACCATTAATAATAATAATAGCTAAAATTCATACATCACAAAGCTTTTGCTCAACAATACTGACATAAATGGAGGCCCAAAACGCTATATTTCATAATATGTACACACTTCTTAAATGTTGGGAGGATGACCCCTGCAGTGATGTTTTTATTTGTTTAATTTCAGTCAATTTCATTGATGTGGAACAGAATTTAAGTAAAAAAAGCAGGACTGCACAAAGCTCACAGTAAACATTCAACATATTCCACATCTAATGATGGGTTAACGTCAACATTTAAGAGGCATTTTAGCTATTAAATTATGAAACACTTCTATTGGGCCTACATTTGTCAGTACTGTTTATTTACCAAAGCTTTGTGATGTAATGTGTGTGACTTTGAATCCTCCTACTCCTTAGTATACCTAGTACTCCATGTGATATTATTAACAGAATGAATTAGTTATGTAATATCAGTAACAGTATTATTAGTAGTATTGGTAGCTGAAATAGTAGCTGGGACCTCGTTTTTCGTTTGCCCTAGTTATTATACAATTCAGTTATTGACACATTTTTCAGGGAAATTGTCACAGTTATCATTCAGCCACCTGATTTTTATCAGCATGCCACGATTTGCCGCTAATTTCACAAAAACCAAGCATCCACCCACACATTCATCACTCATCCACATGTTTGTTGTTCATTCTGGCTTTGTTCCTCATTTATAACACTCAAAACAAATTAAAACATCACACTAGCACAGTGCTGCCACCTGAAAACGGGTGTGAAAACAAGAACCCCAAGAACGGGTGTACAATACAAAGGCTGCAGGCTGGACCACACTGGCACTCTCTAAAATGGAGCGTAAACATGTAACAGTGATGTTCATTTATCCATTTCATTCGTCTTTTGTATTTATTTCTCATTGTTTTGTTAGTTATTTTATATAAAATGCATTTTTGTTCATATTTTGGATTGTCTGGAGCAGATTAATTGGATTTACATCATTTATTGTGTGAAATCAGTTATCGTTCATTTCCGTTATCACTTTAGAACAGACTAATGAACAAAAACAGGCTCCACTGTATTGGTGTCATGTACAGTTTAGTGACCAGTGCCTAACAGAGGGGTCTGGGGACTCCATGTGACATTGAACTGGATTAAACGGTAAAGATAATGGATGAATGGATTATTAGTAGAAGTATTAGTAGCAGTAAACAGTGCCAAATGTGATTATAAGCAGGACATGACGCCCCACCTAAACCTGGTAATTAACAGATGAACTGAACCAGGTGTGTCGAGCAGGGAAATGACCAAACTATGCGACATCACTGCTATACTGATAAAACACTTTCATTTGAAGGTGCAATTTTTTACAAAAATAAACTTGAGATATTCGACAATTCCTTAAAATATCACAGTCATGCATTGTTGGGCATCGAAAGACTAGTGATCCCCACTGTACACACTAGCATAACAGACTCATTTTAACCTCAATTCCAAGTTTTCCACTGGATCATTACCAAACAACAGGTCAGCACCTCTAACGAGAGGAGCGAGCAGTATACGGACGCGCCATGGGGTCAAGAACAAGGACACGCCATCCCAGGAGTGCTATTGGCTTGCTACCAGGCGAGGGACACTTGATACCAAGGTCAGAGCTCTGGCTGGTGGGGTGGCAGAGGGACCAGCTGAAACGGGCCTTGGTGGGTTAGAGTTGCTGGTGGGCTCGGCCCTCGTGTTACAGACCTGGTGAACACGACTCCCGGCTCTTTCATGGGACTTCAGATTACTGGAAAAAAATGTTAAGTGCACAGTTTCCTGAAACCAGAGCCTAGCTGACACAAACAATCAAAAACAGGGCCATTATTGTGGCCATTATGGTCAGACACCGGAGACCAGAGAATGAGCACTCATCTCATTCAACCCTTAATAAGCAGCATCTCCCTAAAATAGGGCCGGCTACTATCCAAGCTCTCAATAAGCCAACAGATCATTTAATGCAATAACGTACAATGTTTCCTCACCTTAAAGGTGAACCATTTCGACAAAATTCAATAGTCAAGTCATTCAGTGTGGTTTGATGTGAAATGGTACATCATACAGAAAGTTTGAGTCCAATCTCTTCACCCTAGAGGTTGACTGATCATCAGCCAAACTGAGAATCTGTCAGATGACACTAACTGCTGACAAATGTTTACTATTGCTCACAATCGACACACAAAATGTAAAAAAATTAAAATAACTCATCCTCAGCAAGATCTGACTGCTAGAAATATGGGCTTCAAGTTCATGTCAATTGTCACACTATACATACAACTATTACATTTATGATAAAAATGAATAAATGGCCCCAAATGTCAATGTGGTTGATTACTAATAAAGCGGTATCAGTGTCAGCTCTGAATGAAACATCAGTCAAACCCTAGGCTAGAATAGAAACTTGCTGTCCAAAATGAGGAAGGAACCTATTTGTCAGTGAATGTCAATGGAGACATGCAACAATTTTATGAAGTAGCTTTTAGAGGTATTAAATGCTGCAGACACAACCAGCATAATTCGGCAGCAGCGTGCTGAATTATGCAGAAATCAGTGTAGCTGCCCAGTATTGTTATAAGCCTGCTCGTCACAGTCAGAGTGATGCTGTTTCAGGCTCGTGTCTCTGGATGAGATTGGAAAGAACTGAAAAAATGTCCCTGTGATCAAATACATTTACTATTTGAGCTGCAGCAACACTAAAAACAGCACAGTCATCATGATCCAGACACAGTCGGGGGGGTGATGGGGGGCGAATGAGGGACAAGCAAGGAACGAGCCAGGGGAACAACCCGAATGTCACACAGGACTGAAAAGAAGGTGAAGAGAGGAAAGGGAGAGGGGGATGGTGGAGGTCTACTGCACTACCCCTCGTAATACAGATTTAAATAATATATACTAAATAACAGGAATGTTGATTTTGAAACTCTGGTTTTCATACTTTGATATTTGCACATTTTGAAGAGGCCATAAAATAGAATACCTCATTTGTCCTAATAAGGTTCACTTCTCAGTCCATCTATGAAGGTCAGCTACAATATTGGGTCATTTTAGGCTAATTGTTTTTGTGACATCACAGATCAACAGCACTTGTATGTTTCAGCCCATCTGATTCACATTAAAACCTCTAGGGGTAATGTTTGAGCTCACTTTACATTTTGAATAAGGCACAACACAGGACAGCCAATCAGAACTGGGGTTGATTCTTAAAGGCACAGCAACAAAATCAGCCAGAAGAAGGAAAGTGGATGTGAAATAAGTGTTTAAGGTGCAGGAGTGATATAACTAAACAAATAACATACTAAAAAAAAATGTGGGACTTTTATTATATAGTGAAATGTGTCTCAGCAGCAAATTTTAAAAAATTAGTGACATAATTAATCATGCCAAATATTGTGTTCATATAATCAGTATCTTAAATAATCAGCCGGGGCTCACAAGGTCAGCAAACAAAAAATATATATTTACAGGCACGTCTGCAGGTAGTCTCAACAGTGTATCTGAGGTAGAACAAAGCACTCCCCCTAGTGTCAGTGTCACCACTCTACAGGCCGATGAAGACTTATCCATTCGACAACAATTATTTGAAAAATTATTTTCAGATGCCAAAAAAGACAGCATTATATCAGCAACATAGCAGCCATCGACTGCTTTGCACTCTTAATATCGACATCGGCCACTGAATAACCCATATCTGTCCATCAATAATCTCAGTGAAGTATATCACATGTCCTATACTCGCTTCAGCGTTTTATCTCAAGTTTTTTTTTTCCGCAGAGTGCTCTCCCCTTTATATACCTGCAACACAGCCCGGATCCAGACCTATTCATTAGCATATATAGAGTTCACATTCACAGAACCAAAAGAGCCCAGCTGGCCTGCAGTCTGGACTATTGTGAGGCTGGTGGTGAGTAAATGGGTGAAAAGGAATAAACCAGACTTTATCAGCTCTTGGTTTTTATCGCTGCCGTCAAGCGGATTTTTCCACCCATACAGCATGCTTTGCGGAAGCTGACTTTTACTTTTATTTATTCATTTAAATATGCACTATAAGCATCAATCAGTTGACATTTACCAGTATCGGCGAAGGCAGAACTCCTCCTTCCGTGCAATTGTAAAGGAACGGATAAAAATACATAGCTATGACAAAAGAATCCAATTACTGCATGCAGATCGAGTTGAAAGGGCGGCGTCGGAAAACAATGCAATGCCTCCAAAGCCCTCCATGTTCTTTAATCAGGGTGCCAGAGACTTATGCACGCCAAACCAGCAGGTAAAAACACACGGCTGCTTTGGGAGGGCCCGTTTTTAAGCTAGTTTAGAACAAAAACTCATTTGTTCCACGGGGGGGAATCATGGGTTACTTGGCCTCCTGTAAGCAAGTGATGACTTGAGCTTTTCCTAAAGCGATGCAGTGACATGGCAGTACTGCAGCGGAGAGGTTAGACCGTCTGATAACGGGGGGGTTTCCTAAAAACTCCACAGTGGTGTGGCTCTCACAAAGCAAACAAGCCTTCACCACCATGACACAGAAGCATGGAGCTGGTCCACGCGGCGATGAGTCACCACGTATTAACATAACAAATCAAGCTCTAACTAGGTGCCTGCATGAGAACGGCAAAGAGAGCTCGAGGCAAATGACATCAGGCACTGCAAGGTGGATTCCAAATTTAGACCGAGGACAAAACCACAGCCTGTGCGATGGGAAATCTGGCAAATGCCTTAAAGAGACCAGACACTACATTTTTCTAGTGCTGCATGTGTCAGTTTTGGTCTGCTTCTGACATTTGTGAGGGTTATGTGCCAAACATATCTTCACATGACCTTCTCACTGCAGAGCTTACCACTATTAGATATTTATTTATTTATAAATGTTCACATTCTGATCATCTAACAGAGATTTAACTGACCACCTCAAATCAGTCCATCCCTACTAAGACTTAGACTTGGGTCTCCTGAAAAACACAGAGCAGGACCACTAACCGCAGCATGAACGTAGACTGTACACAAACACACCAAACAAAAATGCTGTTTTGGAAGCAGAGTTTTCATAAACGGACTTGGGAAGGTGGCAGGGCCTGTTCACATAAAGCAGCCATTTGTATAACTCATGTTAACATTACATTAAAACCATCCTTCCCCTCTTCATACGACCTGTACACAGAGACAAATCCCCTCGGCCAGACACGCTGTACAAACCTCCTGACCTTCTAAGCTGTCTAATGCAGCAGCGGTCCGACGTCACAGTGGTCAGCGTGGTCTTGAGGAAGAGGTTATGTCTGAGTGTGTAGGAGGAGAGCAGAATCAGTCCAAACGCGGTCCTGAGAGCAGTACACAGCCAACGGCTTGAACAGAGTAGTGAACTGCATCTCTTTGCCAAACATATATTCTCTTATTCTCTTCTTTACATGAGAGGAGGAACAGGATTTAGTCCATTATGATTATTTGACTTTAGTGACTCACTAACACTTAGACTTTAAATGTGCATCAGAACTGGACGGTTCAGTCTAGTGAACAACTTTAGTTACAATTTCTGCTCAAAAGACAAATGTCGGTGTAGTTTTCCTGTAAAGATGAGCTGGCAGCACACTGTTCTGCTGTTTCAGAGCACACTTGTCTGGATTAACACTAGTGATAGATCGGTTAATCAGTCAGCAGATTATTTTTAAACACTGGCCTGTGTTCACAAAGCTAGTGACTGAAAAATGGCACATTTACAGGCCTGATCAGTGTAGCACCCAGGGAGCAGTTCAGAGTTAGGTGCCAAGCTCAAGCACATGTCAGCTGTGGCGATTTAGGGGGGTGGGGGATGTCCTTTCATTCACAGCCCTAGTTCAAAATCAAAAGCACACACAGCTTCCTTTAAACGTCCCTCTTCTGAACCACAGAGACCATTCAAAACATCCAGTCCTCATGCCATTAGTTTCTGGGTAAAGGTGACTTTGAAAGGATGTTGGGGGGAAGCTGTATCACAGCCAATCAGCTGTCACAGTGATGAATGGAACAGTGACATCATTGGTTTGGATTACGATCTTAAGAGCCGATTCTGCGGTGCCAGGCTTTTAACAACTCACGAGTGCCTGGCAACCTCGCCAGCTTCAAAATGGTCCTATGTATTGAGCCACCATCTTACTGCCCTGCAGTGAATCACCTGAATTATGTAGTGCGGGTCCTCTTTTACTGTCCATTTCTGCTAATGTAAGCAGTTGAAATGGCCAGACATCACACACACACACACACAGATATACTGATATGAAAGCACTAAGCCGACATTTACATGTCTACATCTGACATCAGACTTACATTTTCACTACATTTAGGTTCAGGAAGTGTTTGACAAAGAAAAATAGCAAATATGTTTACCTCAAGTTTAAGTGAAAC
Organism: Crenuchus spilurus; assembly: GCA_036984385.1. Lineage (NCBI taxonomy): Eukaryota > Metazoa > Chordata > Actinopteri > Characiformes > Crenuchidae > Crenuchus > Crenuchus spilurus. The sequence continues at coordinate 15,905 of BRDA01034793.1, read as the reverse complement.
ACTCACATTCAGACTAAATTAGCAGGTCCGCGCTCTGAGTACTTTCACACACACTGTTGATAGGTTGAAAAAGCTTTGTAGAGCACATGAAATTCTCCATTCAACCTGTTGAGAAACTGCAGCATCTCTCTCACTCTAAACGGCATCATTCATTTAGGGAGCGATTTGGGCTGAAGCTGATATCAATACAGAAATATAGAGAAACAACGACATGAATTCTACAGGGTTTCAAATGCACAAAAAGGAACAGGATCACCAGGTCATCTGCTCTTCTGCAGTACAACAAATACATTCTCAAAATACAGCTGAGATCAGTAAAATAACATCAAGTACATCTTCATAGCATAGCATTTTAGCCAAGCACCAATCAATCAACTGTACAAAGCACAAAGCTCTCAAGTCTCTAATTAGATTTTGTACAATTACATTTGTCTGATGTGGCACATGTAGCTATGAAAGAACATAACTGACAGGTCAATTGGCCACCCTTACAGACCCTTAAATCTAACCTAATGAACACAATACTGATATGATCATTTAAAGCAAACGTATCTGCTGACACTTCTATGACATGATACCACAACATTTCACAGAACAGCGGATGTCTGAAAGCCTCCTTCACCCTCAAATGATGCCTGTAAACTGAAATCTGGTAGGATAAATGTTCCTGCTTGCATTCCTGCACTAAAGACAGGAGCAAGATGCCATTTTGCAGGGTAATGATGCGAGTTTTTCTGCTGTCTCACCACAGAGCCAGGCCTGTTTAGAACACAGTCTTTCAACAGAGCATTACCATGTGGCCCAGAAGTAGTGGTGGGGAGGGGGAAGAGTGGTGGTGGGGAGGGGGCGTGAAGAACAAAGCCCCTATAGTTGTCTCAAGCTGTGCGATGAGACTTATGTAATATGACTGGCAGGGTCCACTTCCTCATTCAGAGCACTACAGACTAATCCTGTTGTGGAACAGGTCCTGTTCTGGAAAGAGCAAAGAGGACGGTGGGGCGAGGCCGAGATAGAAAGAGCGAGAGAAAGAGCATGAAGAAAGGTGGAGATAGAGTGAGCGTGTGCTAGAGAAAAGTTTGAGAATGAGAAAGAGAGAGCAAAAAGAGTACAGGGGATAGAGGAGAGAGCAACGACAACATCAGATAGAAGAAAAATCAAGAGTGGGAGAGATAAAGGGAACAAGACAGAGGAATCGAGAGAGAGAGAGAGAGAGAGATGCTCGTAATGAGCAGAGGTGATGAGAGAGTGATCACAGGAGAGGTTTTCCTTTCATCTACAACCAGCCAACAGATAACATCTCACATAATACTGCACTGATACACAAGAGAAGGGAGAGAAGAGATGGAGCAAAAGGAGGTAAAGAAAGATGAGACAAGAGAGACAGAGAAGACAGATGAGGAGAGAGAGCAACTGCTAGCAACCGCCTCTGCTACCTATCAGCACAGTGGAGGATTTAGAGCAGGTTAAAAATAAAATGTGATGCTGATTTACTGTACTGGTGCCTGGAAACCATGTGACTGGCATCACATGAAGAGGAGGAGATTGGTTGGGAGAGGGTGGCAGAGAGGGAAAAAACCCACACAAACACTCTCACAAATACATACACACATCCCTCTGGCAGCATAATGAGCTTTGTGATCAGTCTCCTTGGTTTCCACTGACGGTAAGCAGATATGGTCTGATTTCAGAGGTAAACAGCACCAGCTCCTGTAGCTGCAGAGCCCAGGGCGAGAATACACAGCGAGAGAAGAAGATGGAGTGAATTACTGGGGGAATAAAAGCCTGGCTGGTACAAAACAGCCTCCGAATGCATTTGTGCAGCCCCCAACTTACTATCTTTGAAAACATCCACAACAATCACTACAACAGTATCCAGAGAATCAGTGTACATGTACGAAGCAATTAGCAATGCTAAAAGTGCAATCCATTTCAGCTCAGCGCCCACACTCTGGATTTTATCATCATTACACATCCCAACATTTATTTACCCGTTACGCTGGCAGCTCTCAGTAAAACCAGTTTTACGCCGTTCAAGCTTTTCAAAAGAAAACTTTTTAGAATCAGAATTTATAGAATTTTAACCTTTATTTAAGGTGCCTAGTCTTGGTCCTGGACAGCCACCACTTTAGGCCCAAATCTCAAGGCTGAAGTCTGGGCAGTATATCTTAACAAAAAGCAACATAAGGGACCAAATTTATGCCTGCCTGGGTGTTGCGGGCCTTGAAACATTGTGTTCTGCACTCTGATTGGACAGAAACCCCTTTTTCTGGAGTGTTGCTGGTGACTCGGTGTTAATAAACTATAAAAAATTGGGATGAGATTGGGCATGAAAATATCAACATTATGACTTTAGAGCAGGGGTGTCAAACTCCAGTCCTGGAGGGTTGTATTTATGCAGTTTGGAGAGCTCCCTAATTTAACACACCTAATTCAACTCATTGTAGTATCAGAGCAGAGAAATACTAAACTATGCTGGACAAAGGCTCTCCAGGAGGATCACAGGGACCAGCTGGTATACATTAAAAGACATTGTAGACGATTCTGGAGAATGAACTCAACATAGAAAACACACTGCTCCTTCCAGTGCTCCTTCAGGAGCTCCACCCCCAAAAGTGGTGCACACGCATTGATAAGGATGATAAGGAACAAAGTCCAAAGGAAAGAGAGAGTCAACATCATGGCAAGGAATTAGCTTTAGCAAGGTTAATGCTAGCTTGGTTGAGTGTGGTCGCTATAATTGGTGCTGCTAAAACAGTTGTGATTATTAAAAATGGGACAAAAGTGGGACAAAGCAATGCTAAGCTATTTGTGTGAAACATCAAAAAGAAGTTCTACGACTACCCAACGAGAAAAGAGTGAACCCTCATCCCTTTTAGTGGTTGAACTTCTGTCTTACTTGATTTATGCCAAAATAAAAGATCAATCAAGAAGCCTGATTATTAATCTGGGCCATACAGTTGTTTTTACTTTGGTCAGTTTTCAGAGACAACAGTACATCAGTTACAGAAACCACATAAGCTGAGTGATCAGTGTGGTCAGAGGTGCCGAGTGGTGAATTCAGTGAACTCATACATCATGACCACTCAGATTATGTAATTAATGTTAATTCTCTCAATGAAGCTCTAGGCACATGAAGCTCTAGGCCTTAGCAGACAGCAACAGAACAATCAGTTCTTGTAGTGGATGTGCTGGATGTAGGAGAAATAGGCAAGTGTGCAGATCTGAGGGACATTGAGGATTATGGTCAGATGACTGGGAGGGACCAGGTCTAAAACAGCAATGCTTGTGAGGTTCTCCTAAAAATTCAGATCACTGTCTGATCTAGAGTTGCAGCAAGTATTGAAGGTATCAGAATTTGTCAATACTTACATTTTGTTTGCTGTGCTATAAAAAACATCTGCTATTCTAGACAATGGTGAGTGTTTTTAAGAGTGATTTGGTATAGAGCATCGTGATACTACACATGGTACTGATATTGTCAAAATTCTGGTATTGTGAGCAACTTTATCTGATCAAGTAAAGGAACCAGTCTGATATGGGTGTTTTATAGGATCTGCTGCTAACGTATTAGTGTCAGGACACTTTCAGAGGTTTCCTAAGTCCATATCTCGAGGGGTCAGTGGTCTGGCAGCAAAGGGTGTCTATTAAGCACACTGGTCATAATATTTTGGCTTATTTGAGTCATGGGCTGCCACTGTGTACTGATGCAGTAAGCGCGCGCACACACACACACACACACTAGTGCTGGGCGATAAAACGATAAAGATATGTATCGCAATAGACACGTAATCAATATCAATACAAAATGCGCTCAATAGAACGTTCGATATATATATTTTTCATTGGAATAAACCAGAGCAGATTCCGCTTTAAATGCACCTGCTTGTGCAGCAAGATTGGTTGGTTGGTCCTCTGGTGCCTAGCAACGTATGGAGTGACACGCTAATAGCCAATCACGGAGCACTATCAAGCTTGGTTGTGCCGCCTCGTTATCTAATGCACGCCCTCTTGTTTGTGTAACTTGAACCGGCATGGTGTGAGTGGCAGCGCGACAAGCAGCTAAGAAATTGTGAATAAAAAAGGAAAGGCCAGCTCACCAGTATGGCGGTTTTTCAGATTTTTTCAGTCGGACCGTACTCGGACCAACGTTGTCTGCAAATTGTGCAGGACTGTTGTCCCCACCAAGACCGGCAATATGACTAACTTGTTTTACCACCTTAGCCGGCTCTAATTAAGGACAAAATGGTGTGCATCACTACAGACAGTGTGGCCAATATAGTGAAGGTGACGTCACTAAATGACTGGACACGGCTGCAGTGTTCTGGCCATCGTTTGCACTCTGCTGTTAGTGAGTAGCATTGTCATTTTGATAATTATCCATGTTGGTTCCTATTTATTATCCAATGTTTATTTGAGATGCTATAGTACTAATAATAACAACAAAAACTATTACTACTACTACTTATAATAATAATGCTGATTATCACTGTAATAATAATAATAATAATAAATAATATTTTTTATTATAATTGTTATTAGTAGGCGATTAACTTCCTTGTAAACTTCCTAGCACTAAAGCAACTCCTAGCACTAATATATATAAGGGCAAGGATATTTTTTTATTTGAGTGTTTTTCATGGTTGTGTTGCCATTTCTGAGGAAGGTTAAATTTGAAATAAAATGTTTAAATGTAGCATATTTTTCTCATAGTTCTTATTTTAAATAGGTAAAAAAAAATCAATAATAATCGATATCGACCGATATGAAGTACTTATATCGTGATACAGTTTTTAGCCATATCGCCCAGCCCTAACACACACACACGCTCTCTCTCTCTCTCTCCCCCCATTAGAGAGACACAGACCTCTGCAAGAGCTGACCCACTTCCCCCCCACCCCAAAAAAACGCCTCTCTCTGTATGCACACAAATCCATGCACAACCACACCAGCTCAAAGACACAAAAAAGCCTTCAACAAAGGACAGGCAGGCAGGGCCTGGACATGCATAAGCCTTGCTCTTAACACACACATTCCACCGCTACACACCTGCCTGTTTGAACTAGCACACTAATGTACACACACTTACAACCTAGGTGCGCCCCTTCTGACCACAAAGAGGACAAAGTCCAAAGCAGAAGACCCAGAAAGAGTTCCACAATAATGTATGACACATAAATAAGATTAATCCAGATATGGGAGTGAACATCCAGCAAACAAACCAGCGAGAACTCAGCGTGGCTCCTGCTGAAACAGATGGAAAACTAGCAAAACAGCATAGATATAAAAGACAGGAAAGAAAGGATATTTACCGATTCCATGGCTGTCTTCAGAGGTGTATGGGAGGTAAAATCCAGGGGGGGGGGGGGGGAAAGGGGGGTTGGGGGGGGAGGGGAAATCGGGCTCTCTCACTCAAGTCCAAGGATTCCTGCAAAAAAATGATAGAAATAAATAAGAGCAATTAGTTCCCGGATGCTTCCGTTTCACATTCCTAATGTGATCAGGTGTGGAGGATCCTCTTTCCCCTCTCAGGTTCTGCATACTGTATTCTCCTGTTCCAGACACTAGCACTGTTGCCAGGTAAGGTCTGGCTAATGTGAACATGCTTAACACTCAAGATCAAATTCAGAAGCTAATATCCATTAGAGCATCACTGTTGATGCAAAGGCCAAACATCCAATTCACAGAAATTTAGCTTTGCAATTTAGCTTACAGTCACCAGTTAGCATTGTGCCACAACGTTTTGAAAATGTGCATTAATACCCACAATAAACTTAATTTTAAAACTATATAAGTCAAATGATTAAATAATGTTGATCAAAAATTGACTAAAGACTCTGATTTAAAAAGCACTACATATGATTCAATAAATTATATTTCTGAATATTCAATAATACAACCACATTTCCATCCACTCTGATCTTTACCTCAGAACATTTCACCACATCAAACTGAACAGCTCTGGTAACAACTTTATCAAATTCAATAAATTAATTTATCTTTACAGAAGACTTTTATTTTGGAAAGTTCTCCACGGCAGCAGGTGTTTAGATTAGCTTTAGAGGGAAATGTAGATCTGCCACCAAACGGACACAATTTCTACATTTAATCAGCAAAATACCTCACTTGGGAGTGTGATGTCTGTTGTTGCTGTATGCAGTGAATGTGATCTAACAAAAAAGATTTTTTTTTATTCTGTCTGAAACTGGCACCACATCATATTCTCTGTTTAAACAAAACAAGCTCTTACTGATTTAAATTCATACAGTGACTTATATACAATGCATTAAAGGCATTAATCAGAATCACTTTATTTACCAAGTATGTAAACATCCAAGAAATTTGATTTGGTGAGAGAGTGACCTACGTATGACATGTAACAAGCACAATAAACAAGCAGAGTGGAGAATAATAATAACTTAAAAAAATCATTAAAGTAATAAGAGTAATAAAGAGCTGAAAGAGCTAAGAGAGATATAGGAGAGATATATACAGTCATGGCCCAAAGTGTTGGCACCCCTGAATTTTTTTCCAGAAAATGAAGTATTTCTCCCAGAAAATTATTGCAGTTACACATGTTTTGTTATACACATGTTTATTTCTTTTGTGTGTATTGTAACAACACAAAAAATAGAGGGAAAAAAAGGCAAATTTGACATAATTTCACACAAAACTCCAAAGATGGGCCAGAAAAAAAATTGGCACCCTCAACTTAATATTTGGTTGCACACCCTTTGGAAAAAATAACTGAAATCAATCGCTTCCTATAACCATCAACAAGCTTCTTACACCTCTCAACTGGAATTCTGGACCAGTCTTCTTTTGCAAACTGCTCCAAGTCTCTCATATTTGAAGGGTGCCTTCTCCCAACAGCAATTTTAAGATCTCTCCACAGGTGTTCAATGGGATTTAGATCCGGACTCATTGCTGGCCACTTTAGAACTCTCCAGGGCTTTGTTTCCATCCATTTCTGGGAGCTTTTTTGAAGTATGTTTGGGGTCATTGTCCTGCTGGAATGTCCCATGTCCCATGACCTAGGACACAAACCCAGCTTTCTGACACTGGGCCCTACATTGCGACCCAAAATCCTTTGGTAATCTTCAGATTTCATGATGCCTTGCACACAGTCAAGGTGCCCAGTTCCAGAGGCAGCAAAACAACCCCAAAACATATTTGAACCTCCACCATATTTGACTGTAGGTACTGTGATCTTTTCTTTGTAGGCCTCATTCCATTATCGGTAAACAGTAGAATGATGTAGTAGAATCTTGGTCTCTTCTGTCCACAAGATGTTTTCCCAGAAGGATTTTGGCTTACTTACATACATTTTGGCAAACTGCAGTCTAGCTTTTTTATGTCTCTGTGTCAGCGGTGGGGTCCTCCTGGGTCTCCTGCCATAGCGTTTCATTTCATTCAAATGTCGACGGATAGTTTGAGCTGACACTGATGCACCCTGCGCCTGCAGGACAGCTTGAATTTCATTGGAACTTGATTGGGGCTGCTTATTCACCATCCGGACTATCCTGCGTTGCAACCTTTTATCAATTTATCTCCTCCGTCCACGTCCAGGGCGATTAGCTACAGTGCCATGGGTTGTAAACTTCTTGATTATGTTGCGCACCGCGGACAAAGGAACATCAAGATCTCTGGAGATGGATTTGTAACCTTGAGTTTGTTGATATTTTTCCACAATTTTGGTTCTCAAGTCCTCAGACAGTTCTCTTCTCCTCTTTCTGTTCTCCATGCTTAGTGTGGCACACACAGACACACAATGCAAAGACCGAGTCAACTTCTCTCCTTTTTATCTGGTTTCAGGTGTGATTTTTAAATTGCCCACACCTGTTACTTATCACAGGTGAGTTTGAATGAGTATCACATGCTTGAAACAAAGTTATTTACCCTCAATTTTGAAAAGGTGCCAATAATTTTGTCCAGGCCATTTTTGGAGTTTTGTGTGAAATTATGTAAAATTTGTTTTTTTGTGTTGTTCCAATACACACAAAGGAAATGAACATGTGTATAACAAAACATGTAATTGCAATAATTTTCTGGGATAAATACTTCATTTCCATGCCAATTTTTATAGACATTGTATGTTCTTTGTCAGAAACCACACAAGCAAGTTTATTTGAGATTACTTAACAGCTCAAAAAGTGTGAGGTGGTTGATCGCAGACATATAAAATTGAACAAAACTCAGACGTCAACTTTTATCCATTTCTAAATATAATAGTATATAATGTTAGAAACTACATAAGCAAGGCTGTGAGAGGTTAGGCTAGCTCAATATAGTCTGAGGCAAGTGTACAGGAGAACAGCACAATGCTAACGGGTGGTTGGAAGCACTCATTCCTCATTAGCTACATTAGCATTGAAGCTCCAGTGTAAAACTACACTTGTAAAATGTTGGACACCAAGCAAGACAGGTTTTCAGGGGCTCTTCAGCTGGGAACACACTGGATGCATGCCTCTACTATCTCCCACTCCCACACACTACACCTCAACACAACAGCCAACAACCATAGCAAGAGTGATAACACAAGGCAAACAGCAAAGTGCAAAGCCTACTTGTGATCACTGGCTGTTCAGTATCAGTAAGTAAGCAAAGAGTTCATATATAAATACAGTCACAGAAAGCCTGCCTTATTTTAGTGACTAACATTGTGTGACCAAATTACTGAATGAGGCTCATACACAGTCATAAAGAACAATGTGAATTTTTTTTGTTTTGTTTACAATTTAATTCAAAAACGTAAACTGTCATTCCTTACACAAAGTGACATTTCACTTTTTATGATGATCATAATACCATGGAATTTGGCAGTAGTTTAGGTACTGCTGGAAGATGAAATGAGCATCTCCATAAAGCTTGTGAGCAGATGGAAGCATGAAGTGCTGTAAAATCTGCTGGTAGGTGTTGACTTTGGACCAGCAGCAGCAGCTCAAACCATCACAGACTGCAGAACCTGCACACTGGACTTCAGACAGCTTGGACTGTGTGTCTCTCAGACTCTAGGAGCTGATTTACTAATGAAATGTAAAAAGAGGACTTTGTACTGAGTAACAGTCCAGTTAAGACACTTGTGATGATGTCTCTGGTTCAGGAGTGTTGATATTAGGAATGTGGCAGCTGTAGCTCTGAGATACACAGTGTTTATACTGTTTATAGTCATTTACTCACCATCATATCATTTGAGACTATGGATTGAGCTGTAAGCTATACTAATCAACATTAAAACAAAAAAAGGATTGAAATGTCATGGTATGTGCAATACATGTAACACTTATTATCTTTTTGAATTAAATTATGAACAAAAATCTTTTTCCACAACATTCATATTTTATGATGTGTGATATTTCTAGAAATGTGGCTTCAGTACAATAGGACAATGTCAGCTTTTGTGGCTTTTTGAAGTTCAGATTAAAGAAAATCTACGCTGCGCAAACCGGACTTGACAAAAAAATCAATTATAAGATAAACAAGGCCTAAGATACAAGTTTTCACTAGGCTAATCATCAACTTACTATATGTTAGTAAACATAAGCTAAATTAGCTAGCCAACAGGCCTTTACAGTCATATGAGCAGCAGTTTTAAATTACATTTACAATTTTTTTATACTTTTTATTCTAAAAACAACTCGAGTCAGTTTCTCTACAGTCACCTCATGCTAGAAGTGAACACACAGATATCAACGTCTTGAGAATCATAACCGGTATAAGAGAGGTTATATTTAGGAAAAAAAGAAACATTATATTTAGTAAACACACACACACACACACACACACACACACACACGCCTAAACTGCTAACAGGCAAAACAGATCTTTCAGAAACTCTCCACTACAGGATTAGCTAATTTACTCTGGAACAACTTGGTAAAGCTTTCCTGCTCACAAACAGCGCAAGGCCTGTTTCCCTCAGCCTGGTTCTGGAAGGCTCTACAGAGCAGGAAAGAGATGGAAAGGCCAGATTAAGGCCAGGCCTTGCCGGTGTGTGTGGTGTGTCTATGAGGATCTGAGCCCTGTGGCTTCTCCCAGAAGGAATCTGACAGATTGGACTAATCCAGATCGGCGTGCACTCCCTCCTAATGGAGCTTGGAAAGAGGCCGGTAATCTTATTGTGGAAAAAAAATCCCTAACCATACAGGGAAGGCCAGCCACGCACAGCCAGGAACACCAAAACACTCCAGATCATCAGCTTAACTGGAAAAAAATGGTGGATATTAAAGCTTTTAACCACACCACATGTCACAGTGCTCAATACACTAACAATAACGTGACGTGGACACAACACTCACACTTGGATTATTTATACAGTTATGGTCAAAATTATTAGAAATGTAAAGTTTTTCAAAATTTCCTTTTATAACAGAGCAAGGACTTTTCAACACAGCATTTCTAAAAATGATCGTTTTCTTTAGAAAAAATACATTTTTATTTGCATACTACAACAGAAATATTTCAAAAGTAACAAAAATCTCCCTGGTTAATATTATTAGTCCCCTTAAGAACTGACTTTTTTTAGCCATAACATAAAACACCGTTATACAAACTGTGTGCTTTAACTTTGTAATGATGAAAGCTTGTTATATCAACTCACAGCTGAGGGTTATCTTCCAATTTACACACAGTCCAAAAGCTTCAGTGAGCATTTGAGCGGTCACTTGAGAAAGTGTCAAGAACCGGAGTGAGAAGTATTATAAAAAAATCAAAACAATACAGAACAAGCCCGGCAGCGGTAGGTAGCACAAGATTTTAAATACCCTGGACTGAAAACTAGTGAGAGATGGGTCTAAAGACACCAGAACAAAAGCCAAGATGCTAGTGAATGACTTAACCAAGTCAGGAATTGTCTCAAAAAAGACAAATCACTAGAGCCCTGCACAGAAATTAATTGCAAGGTTGCAGATCAAGAAAAAGCCAGACTGCAGTATGCTAAGGACAACCTGGAGAAAGATTATGCATACTAGAAGCATGTCTGTTGGTCAGATGAGACAAAACTAGAGCTTTCTGGCCATAGAACCGCATCCCCACAGTGAAACACAGTGGTGGGAGTGCTATGCTGTGAGGATGCTTCTGTGCGTCTGGATCTAGGAATCTCGTCAAGATGGAAGGAATCACGAATAAAGACACACAACTGACTATTAGCATCATGGTGCTAATAATTTTGACAATGGTAGCTTTAGAGCTGGGTGATGTGGCCAAACATTTTATAACGATACATTTTTCTATATTGATCAATTTTTAAAAAATTGAAAACAAAATATGTCAAAACTTTAAAATGCAGTGTTGAATAATGTTTGCTTATATGCATTTGAACTGTGTGTGATTGTTTTGGAGCTACTGAGTTCTGACAGACAAGAAGTAGGACAGCTGGCGAGTTAATGTGCCCACTATAACGAAAATACAAGACAAAATGTTAATCACAATTAAATGTCCAGCTAAAACCCTATCACCATGACAGAACTACGTAAAGTTATTGCTCAGTTATATTATAGAAGATATTATTATAATTATATTAAGAACACCCATATCAGGGTTAACTGGTGATGTGTCAAAGACTCCATAACATGCCAACGTAGCAACCTGGAGAAGTCCTCTGTCGGAACAAGGCAGTAACAGCAGAGGCACAGATAATCTAAGCAGAAATACTCTTTTTCTTTCATGGAAAACATTCAAATGTGCTCCACGTGCTGTTCTAAGCAGTTTCTCAAACATAATAAACAAAAACAAACAAAAACCAAAATTAAGAGAATATACAAGTTTGCTTTAAAAAAAGAGCACACAAGTCGGTTTCAGCTGGGATGGAACAGCAGGATTCTTTCGCAGATAACAGCCTAAAAGACCGGTTCGCCGTCCACATTAGCTGCCTGAGCCGAGAGAAGAAGGCTTTCTTTTAATCTCTCCCTCCCTGCACAGAGTGCATGCACTGCTGACCTTAAAAGGGAAACGCTGGGCCTGAGGAAGAGAACTCATGCACTCTGAATTACCAGTCAAAGGGCTGTTTATTATCGCAGCCGAAAGAGGATGCTTTCACAATTCTCTTCGAGCAAAAAGGAAAGAAGTGGCACTGCAGGGGCCTGGCCTCGCTCCTGCTACCCACATCCTGACCATTCAGCTACAAACATCTCCATAAAACCGACTAAACCAGGAACCAGTAAAAACATCTCTTAACACCCTCAGATAAGGACACCATTTAGACTAAGTGTGAGGGCACAAAAACATCAAGATGAAGGAGCGCGGTGGAGACTGCATGGTTACGAGCAGGGAAGAAATAGGCTGGAATGGCTGTCCTAGAGGTTATATCGCTTTACCACACTGCAGGACTGAGCTGTGCCAAGTATCGAAACTTCCCAATAATTAATTCTATGCTATTCATTTTCAGTTCTTTAACATGTTTTTGCACTTTCTGGCTGTGAATTTCACTGTTGATTAATGAGTTGTATTTATAAAAAATATATTTCTGTAATACAAACAGACAAGTAACATGTAAAAATGTAGAAATGTATCTGTGTGCTTTTGACATGAATGAGTGTTTTTAATTTATAGTCAGAATATTGATTAGGTATCAAGTATCACGATCCTACACTGGGTATCAGAATAGAAATGTCAAAATTCTGCTATCAGGACAACTCTAAAGACAATGTTTATATTAAAATTAAATTATTTTTCTTGTGACCACAAGTTTGAGATCTTAATTTTGTTTTCTAGTCATTTTGTTTGCTCATAATTTTGAGATTTTACAAGTCAAATTACAAAAAAATACAAATAAGTTGATCAGAAAATAAAGTATTGGACAGTTACCTTTCCTGTCATTAGGGAGGAACCCAGGTTCCATCTTTAGTACCTTCAGTTGCAGAACAGTATGAGATTGTGTTCTAATGAACATATTAAAAGTTGTATTGAATCCACCCCCCCCCCCCCCCGGCCTGACTTATTATTTTACTGTTTAAAGTTTAATATACTATTGGACACTACTGGACCTTAAAGACCATGCTGGACCATTAAGGGCACAAGTATGCTGTTTGGCACCTCTGAAGAATCTTTTTAAGACAGTGCAGATATCCATCATTTCAAATAAGAGATCCAGACCAACAAAACAGGCCAATTTATTTAGTTATTTTAATAACAAATGTCTTATTAACCTACCCCTTCTAAAGCATTTAAATAAAAAAATTAATCAACAGCTGGTTTCCAAAACCCAGATTAAGCCTAAGCCTGGACGAAAAAGTTTACGCACCCATATGGTGTGGCAAGTGCAGGCTTAATCCATGTCTGAGAAATTAGCCCTAAATATTGTCTAAACATGTGACGTTAACAGAAACAGAGTTGAGTGTGAAAAGGATCACATGCAGTAAGAAATGTGTTGCTCTCCAGTCAATGGGAATTCTTATGTTATGTTAGCATTAAGTTAATGTTTATAAAGCCACAACTGTGGTTTCGATCCCTCGGGACTCTGGCTTTAATACACATTACAAGTAGCGGTCTTGCTTTTCAGCATTTTTTAAGACTAAAATATCTCTAAACAAATTACATTTTAGTCAAACCAACAGCCGTTATTACTTCATTCAGCTACAGAGTGAAGTTGCTGTGGGGTCAGTGTAACATTATGTTATGTTAGGGTAAGTTCATGGTCCAAAGCAAGCTGCGAACTGGAATCTGGATCAGTAAGTGAATTGGCCCCAACTATCTGATATCCAATGAGACTAGACCCAACACAAACATAGGATTGGGCCCATCTGTACTAGATGAGTGCTAAATATGTAAAGTTCCCCAATAAAGCGCCATCGTATACTATTTAACAGAGCCATTTACAGAGATGCACTGCTGAGGATTCTCATGTCTATCAGCACTATTCTGACTTAGCATGAGTGATTGAAAAGTCAACACGTAAGGACAGTGCTGAAGCATTACACGACTCGGCACAAAATTTCTCCCAAATCACCAAAGAGTTCACATGTATCTCCAGATAAGAACAGAAATTAAAAAGTCCAACACTGGCACCCTGCACATCCACCTCCCTCGTAAATACATGACCATCGTAAATAAGATCTGCATGCCTCTATGTGCACCATGTCCAAATTCCAGGCGGGATTTTCTGCTTAATAGAAATGGCTTCTGGCGAGAACCTCTTCGAGACTCTTCCCCCTTCATCGCTCGCTCTGAATTTCTTCTCTTGGCATGCCGGTTGAGTCAGTAATGGCTTCAACCTCAACCTCCATCTCACTCTAGACCGCATAAGGCCAGCTCTGTGTCTGCCTCGGAGAGGCTGGAAAAGGCACTGAGCCATTTTTCCAAATCTCCCCTCATAAATTAGATCAGGAGCTTTTCAACATCAGAGCAGAGGCGAAGGATTTTGGGCTGCAGCTCGAGGAACAGGCGTGTGGTGTGCGGGTCAGGGCTCGTATCTGAGAGGCTTCTCCAAAAACCTGGCGAAGGTTCATTTGAATGTGGTCAGGACGATGTGAGGGAGTGCTGGAGAGCAAAAACAAGAGCCAGAAAGAGGCAGAGACAGCCAGGGACAGACCGCTTTCTATTCCAAATCAGTCCAGCACAATTGGTGGTTGTGTTGCTGACGTATGAAGTGGCATCAGAAACGACTGCTGGGGGAAAACATCCACACCAAAAACGTGACCAGATAAACGCTGTGAAAGAAAGTGGCCAATGTGTCAGCGTTCTGCCACGGAGCAATCTTCTGAAATGCATGCATCCCTGCTGCTCAAAGACACAACACGGGGCCTAGCACATCCTCAAAGCCAACAAGGGCCAAGTTATTACTACAGTTTGAAACAAGACCAATGCACAGTAAACCAACATAAAGTAAACATAACCGTGTTAGCAAACAGTACTTGAAGGCACTTTTACAATGCACAGGAAATACTGTGATGTTTAATGTTATCTGAGACTTGCAAACGAGTCAGAACGTGTGACAAAATTACAATCAATAAGACTTTTATTCAGCATTTGGAAACTCTAGCGTGACCATTTATTTAAACAATCGTCCTTCGTTCACAAGGCTGGTAAACTAAATCGCACATCTGCAGGCAGCCTCATCAGCGTAACTACACTAGACCAATGACCTCAATGTCAATTTCACTCTTCTATGGGCAAGTGTTTTTCCCCAAAATATTTATACCTTCACAGATAAAAAACAGCAACATTTTTATGGCATCCTGCTCTCTAAATACTGGCATCGGCCAGAAACATTGGTGGAGTTGCCTGATCAACACAATACACTTCAAACACAGTAAATCGAGATTAGTTTGTATTTCAAAAGGAACAGTTATAAGCTACAGTGAACTCTCAACATAATGTGACTGGTACACCAACACCTTACTCACCTGTAATCTACTAAGGCAAGCCTACAGACCAGAGTTGGAGAGCACAGATCCAAAACGTACAGCTCTGATATTCAGACACCTCTGAAGGTCTTTATTACCTTCATTATGAAGGCTGGAGCTAAACTGCAGGGGGTACATGCCCACAACCAGAACTGGGTACCCAATATCCCTGGGTAATAAACCGAAAATTTACCGATACCGAAATTTATGACAATAACCGATGTCATTTTGCCCATGTCGGTATTTTTGGTGTCTTAAAAAATGAAAAGAAAAGTCGTTTTGTCGGCTACGTTCATGTTCAAGACGCTGCTCTCCGTGCTGTCACGTGACTACAGGCTACCAGTTCGGGCCCTACGGAGAATGGTCTGACTGCAGAGCCGCAGAGCCACAGATTTACACCAGCAGTAGCGCATACGCTGTAAACACATGTAAACTGTGAATGTTAAAGGAGGTTTGTGACGGTTTTATATACTGCAATGCATATTTCCATACAAGAAGGAAGATCGTTGCCGATATATGAGCGATGTGACACATGCTGCGACAAATATCATTACCTGTTTTGCTCCA
>BRDA01034783.1:0-12771 GCA_036984385.1 Crenuchus spilurus | reverse complement strand
AATTGATTCACAGTCAGTGTTGCTTCCTAACTGGACAGGTTGGTTTCACAGAAGTGTGGTTGACTTAGAGTTACATTGTGTTGTTTAAGTGTTCCTTTTTATTTTTAGAGCAGTATATATATATATATACAAGCATCTCTCACTACTGCACTTCATAGTATTATAGTATTTCTCTGCTGCTGTATATATTTTATTTATTTTTGTCTACTTGTATTGATATTA
Organism: Crenuchus spilurus; assembly: GCA_036984385.1. Classification (NCBI taxonomy): domain Eukaryota; kingdom Metazoa; phylum Chordata; class Actinopteri; order Characiformes; family Crenuchidae; genus Crenuchus; species Crenuchus spilurus. Next base: position 12,549 of record BRDA01034783.1, on the reverse strand, counting down.
ATATAGTCTGAATTTCAGTTGTGTGCCAAGCCAAATGTATGTGTGCACAATTTTTACTTGATTTTCTCACCAATGTGTTTGGTAGCCAATCAACCCACCCTTTATCACTTATAATGGCCCTGACTCTAGGAGGGTGCAGAATAACACAGGCCTCCTCTGATGCATGTGAAGTTAAGCTCCGCCTCTTTTCAAACTGCTGGCAATTCATCGCCGCTAGGCAGCCAATGCGCTTGGAGGAAAGCACAGGATCCCCAGTTCTGATGGATAACCTGGCAGATGCCTGAGCCAGCTGACATTACTTAGTAGTGCTGGGGAGAGAGTGCCAAAGAGAGCATGGCCAATTTTTATCCCCAAAAGTGCCAATGGCAGGCAGAATGACCAGGATTCTAATTCATGATCCTCAGATCATAGTGACAGCGCCTTAGTCCAATGAGACTATGCATGTTTGACATATTTTGAGAAAAAGTAATTAAAAAAATCTTCCTAATTTGTCTTTACATTGATCAGCCATAACATTAAACCTAATTTGCCAATATGACTAAAGTGGCCCTTTGTGTGCCATCAAAACAATTCATGAACTCTAAGACCGCTGAGGATGCCCCTCAGTATTTAGCAAGTTCTGTAAGTTGTAAGGTGAAGCTGCAACAGACAGGACTTTGTGTTCCAACACATCCCATAGATGCTTGATTGGATTGAAATCTGAAGATTTTAGAGGCTGCTGATGGCAGGTTACCATCTAAAATATCCCAAACCTTCACATGCACCACAGCTGTGAGATAACCAGTAATGTGTGCTTCATTTTGAAGCTATTGCTGATTGGTTTAGGCCTCATGGTGATGTAATAACCAGCAGAGGGCACTGTGGAGTTTCAGATATGCCACTGAACTCACTCCTGGATTGTGCTAGGATGGAGATTGTGGTGTCCTACATACAATAGGATGTCATGAATTAAATAATAAATACAGAGCTTGCAACAGAGATAGAAAGAGTATGTATGACAAAGAGGGAGAGAGAGAAAGCGAGCGAGGTGTGTGTGTGTGTGTGTGTGTGTGTGTGTGTGTGTCTAGGATAGTAGAGGGAAAAAGAGAGCGATGAGTGGGCAATGTTTTTTTCTCTATGACCCATTTTACAACAACTTGGTCAAGGTGGACACAAACAGGATGTGACTTTATGTCCAAATAGTGTCATCTCACATTTAACAGCTCTCTTCCAATATCAATATAAGAGTCTCTTAGGGGCCCTAAAAAGGCTTGTTCACTTTTTTTCTGTGACATATTGAGACAGACGGCTGCCTTTATCCAGAAATAAAGGACGATGTCTTGTTTTGTGCTTCATTTATTTATAACTCTAATGAGCAAAAGATGCTCTGAGGATGCTAAACGCAGGCCGAGCGTAGAATAATGTGCTTCTGAAGTGGCTTGAGGATGAGGACTCTCACACTTTACACCACTGACAGAATGGTGTGATGTAAATCTGGTACTGATGAGGGTCAGAGGCATTAAAATATCATAACTTACAGTTCTAGCTACGAATAACAGAACTGAACAGGAAAGTTTTTGTATGCAAATGTGGTCCAACATGGTCTTTAAGGTCCAGCTGTGTACCAAAGGTCTCTTTTCTAGGAGGAAGGAGCAGAGTTGTATCTTCCCAAAAACTCATAAACTCCACTAATCTTCTTGTGAACGTTTTAACTTCTAACATTTTTAACTTTTAAAAACAAACTACAACTTTCATTACAACACAATCTGATACAACTACTGGGTGTCCAAATGTTTGTGGACGTCCCTTCTGGAGAATGTGCTCAGCTATTTGGACTTTAAGTACCATTCATTGATGACACAGATGTACAAACTTACACACACAGCTTATAGAGAAGTACCGCCAATAGAATGGGACTCTCTGGAGCGTGAACCTATTGGCACCTTGTCTACCAGGCGTGGGTGGTATAAAGCCCCCCAGCATTGAGCTGTGGAGACGTGGAGCTGTGTACTCTGGAATGATGGTTCTCCATCCAGTACTTTTGGGATGATTTGAGGATGAGGTGGGGTCGTGATCCAACATCCTCACTAATGCTCTTGTTGATGAATGCAGTCAAATCTATGCTCCAACCTCTAGAAGAGCCTTCCCTGGACAGAAGAGAGATACCCCAAAAAAAGCAGGATAGACCTTATTCGGCATTTTTGATTAAAAAAAAAACAAAGAACAGAATGAGCAGGTGTCCCAAAACAGGTGTATCTTCTCTATCTGAAGCTACTGAAGATGTTTAGGCTTCCAGTGAGAGTCTGGTGCCTATTTTTTGAGATATTTTTTTTAAAAATCATGAGTTTTTCTTCAGGTAGGGTTAGAAGTGAGGAATATAAATGTGTAAAAGATTAAAAAAATGAATGGCAACAAAATATGATACAATTATCAACCAAAAATGAGACCCCAGTACCTCTTTTGACTATATTATTACAATGGACTCCAAAATCTGAGCCAAATCAGACCCAGTTTTAGTCACTAAATGGTACATGCCTCTGTCACAAGGGAAACACTCTGGAAAGCAGTGAGGTGGGTGGCCTAAAAATATGTGGTAGCAGACTGGCGGTGGTGTGAAACAGAGGAATCACATATAAAACAGGAAATAAGCGAAAGCACGGATGTTAAAAAAGTGTTCCTGTCACTTTTCACGTTATTTTCAGATGCAGCCCCATGCTGGAGCATGCAGTGCCTGCGAGATGCCTCTTTATGCTTGTTTACCTAAATGGTGTCTGAGCCAGTGGCTGGCAGACAGTAGCTGGTGTCTGCTGTGTGATCTTCACAGCAGATTTCTTTCACCTCTGGCGAAGCGGGTCGTGTTAGGTATTCTTAAGGCTTTGGGGTAGGATATGTAAAGCAAATCCATCTCATTTCTTTCAAACTTTTCGGCCGGATTTACAACACAGTCTCTGTCGAATTCAGTCGTTTTTTTCATTTGTGAAGCACTTTCTATAGCGGACACTGTCCCAAAGCAGCTTTACAGAAATCACTAATTAATAAGCCAGGGAATGACATTGGCAAGAAAAGCTTCCTTAGTGGATGAGTTCCTCTGAGACAAAGCAGCTGCAGTGATTCATCTTAAGGGTGTTCATTTCATCGCTCCTTCAAAGGCAGATTTTCAGCCTAAAATTGTTCCCCTGACATTCAGGTTGTTGTTTTGGGAATAATATTCTCTGAAACCGGAATGTTTTTGAAATCTTCAAAATGTCCAGTTTTCATACTTTCCTTAAAATCCCCCTCCCCCCAAAAAATGTTAGAAGAACACGTTCCCTCACTCACCACTTCTTTAGGTACACATAACTTGTATCTACGCTCATTGTCCAATCAGCTCCAATGACCATATAAGTGTTCACAGACTGCCCCCCCCATCTGTTTCACCTTGCTAGCCTACTTTCACCTGTTCTTCAATGGTCCGGACACCCATAGAGCTATTATTTGGGTGATGGATCATTCTCAGCACTGCAGTGACACTGATGTGGTGGTGGTGTGTTAGTGTATGTTGTGCTGGTATGAGTGGATGAGACACAGCAGAGCTGCTGTTTTTAAACACCTCAGAGTCACTGCTGGAGTAAAAATAGTCCATCAACCAAAACTATTCAGCCAAATGTCATGTGGGCATCACCAATGAAGGACTAGAGGACCAAAACAAACTGTGGTAGGTGTGTCTAATAGAGTAGACAGTAGCTAACATAGTGCTGTAAGCTAGACAGTAAGCTAACATAGTCTGATCCACTCATACCAGCACAACACACACTAACACACCACCACCACATCAGTCACTGCAGTGCTGAGAATGATCCATCACCCAAATAATACCTGCTCTGATGTGGTCCTGTATGGGTCCTGAATATTAAAGGTCTGTAATTGTAGAACTACATAGTGCCCCTTTACAGCAATAACTGTAACTAAACGTTTGCGTTAACTGTTCTTTAAACATTCTTTGGTAGAACAACTTGTGTGTTTAGGGTCGTTGTCTTGCTGTCTGACCCACCTTCTCTTGAGATTCAGTTGATGGACAGATGTCCTGACATTTTCTTTAGAATTCTCTGATATAATTCACAATTCATTGTTCATCAATGATGACAAGTCGTCCTGGCCCAGATACAGCAAAACAGACCCAAACCTGATACCACCACCATGTTTCACAGATGAGATAAGGTTCTTATGCTGGAATGCAGTGTTTTACTTTCTCCAAACATAACACTTTTCATTTAAACCAAAAAGTTCTGTTTTGGTCTCAAACATCCACAAAACATTCTTCTAATAGTCTTCTGGCTTGTCCATGTGATTTTTAGCAAACTGCAGACGAGCAGCAATGTTCTTTTTTGAGAGCAGGCACTTTCTCCTTACAACCCTGCCATGCACACCATTGTGGTTCAGTGTTCTCCTGATGGTGGACTCATGAACATTAAATATTAGCCAATGTGAGAGAGGCCTTCAGTTGTTTAGAAGTTACCCTGGGGTCCTTTATGACCTCCATGACTATTACATCCCTTGCTCTTGGAGTGATCTTTGTGAGTTGACCACTCCTGAGGAGGTAACAGTGGTCTTGAATTTCCTCCATTTGTACACAATCTGTCTGACTGTGGATTGGTGGAGTCCAAACTCTTTAGAGATGGTTTTGTAAACTTTTCCAGCCTGATGAGCATCAACAACTCTTTTTCTGAGGTCCTCACAAATCTCCTTTGTTTGTGCCATGATACACTTCCACAAACGTGTTGTGAAGTGCAGACTTTGATAGATCTCTGTTCTTTAAATAAAACAGGTGCCCACTCACACCTGATTGTCATCCCATTGGTTGAAAACACTTGACTCTAATTTCACCTTCAGATTAACTGCTAATCCTAGAGGTTCACATATTTTTGCCTCTCACAAATATGTCATATTATATCATATGACCAAGTATATTATTTTTGTCTTGTAACTGGGTTCTCTTTATCTACTTTTAGGAAATCTGATGATGTTTTAGTTCATATTTATGCAGGAAACTCTAAAGGGTTCTCAGACTTCCAAGCACTAATGCAACAGTGATCCACTCTCTGCTCTTCTCACCTACACTCAGAGTCTCAGACCAGCTTGTAACTCAGTCAGACAGAATGAGAACTTCCACTTTTGATTCAAGTGAACTGTGAGAGTCCAACAAGACAGCAGGATTTCTTAGCTCGAGGCAGGGAAGATGCCAAGGCCACTGTGGATGTGAGAGGTTTGAAGACCCGGGGCACTTTTTTAATATTTACTACTCACTCAGTGCTACCACTCAACACCCATATGTGCATTTGTAGGCCAACAGATCAATCTGACACTTTACGCTTGTTCACAAACACAGTTTTGTAGATTTCATGCTCTGCACATTTTTTGTGGGTTCTAGCTAGCATATCTTATTAAGAATCATATCATGTGTCTGGTCAGCTGTGTAAGAGTATGGAAAACAAAAACAAGCAGATCTCCTGGTGTGGAAACTGCTGCCTTACAAATAAACCAGACTGACTATTGGTTGTTCCTCACTACCCCTTTGTAGGAGGCTGTTCAGCAGGATTTCAGACCCCGATAGATCACAAAGACCTACACAGTGGAAAATGTTATTGCTCCAGTGTTGCTTCTTGATGGCTCAGACTTTTTTAGGACAAATATCAAGATACACAAAGGAGCCATAAATGTGATTCGTTTCTTTGAGAAAAAGTTGAGTTCCTATTGAGATTTGTGTCTTTGGTGTGAACATTATTATACAGTATTGGCAATTCTGAGCACAATTTGAGACTTTGTTGAGATGAGACACACATGAGATTATTGAGATCTATTTCTCTGTAGTTTTGATTTCGTGTTTTCAACTGAGATAAGGTTAAGGAAATTGGTTATAGTATACTAGTGCAACTCCAGGGAAGTCTAATATTGTGAAAACGTTAATGTGTCAAATATAAGGTAAACTGTCATATAATCATCAAAACAAATCAAATTTATTTATAAAGCTTTTTACAACTGATGTCACAAAGCAGCTTTACAGGGTTAATAATAACAAAACACCAAATCATTCATCTCTAATCCCCAGTGAGCAAGCCAACGGCAACAGTGGCCAGGGAAAACTCCCTCAGAGCTGGAGGAAGAAACCTTGGGAGGAACCAGACTCACATGGGGGACCCATCCTCCTCTGGTCTACTAAATATAAGTTCATAATAAATCATAATCATATGACGTTGCTGTAATGTTCAGGTGAACTGATATGGTGACAGTAGTGGGACAGGAATGATGATGATAATGGTAGCAATGATAACAGACAGCAAAGTCCATATGAACTCCAATGTGGGCAGCAGAGTAGGGCATCTGGAGTACAGTGGTATAAAAAAGTTTCATACCATCAAACCTTCAACCAGAATCCAGACTCTCATTGGAAGCTATTGGAAGCGTTTAGAGGCTGTTATTTCTGCAAAAGGTGGATCTACTAAATATTGATGTAATTTTTCTGTTGGGGTGCCCAAATTTATTCAACTGCCTAATTTTGTTTAAATAATTATTGCACACTTTGTGTAAATCCTATTAACTTTATTTCACTTCTCAAATATCACTGTGTTCATCTGCTATATGATATATTTAACTGGAATTGCTGATCTGAACAACCAATGATTTATAAAGGAAAATCATGAAAATTAACAGGGGTGCCCAAACTTTTTCATACCACTGTATTTATATTCAAAAAGTGACATATTTCAAGCATTTTCACTGGATTCACTGAATGTAATACATTACTGCACAATGACCTGCATAATAAATATTGATACTGCATAGCATATATAATTATCTTTTTTTTATTTTAAGGTTAATATTGCTTGAATAGTAATTTAGTCCATTCATCCATTATCCCATCTGCTTAATCTTGATTAGCATTGCAGTTAGTCCACTACCCCCTCACCGGGCATCAGGCAGGGCATTACACTATCCCAGCTATGCCCAAGATAGGGTGCCAATTCATCTGTGGAGTAATTTATTCCATCTCACAATAATATATTCTTAAAATTTAATAAATTTTCCTGAGCTATAAGAATTCAACAATTTACATTATGACCAAAAATTTACTTAATTAGAAAAGAACACAAAAATGATATTCACAGTTGCTTCTTTCTATTCATTGATAAATCATTTCTATGGCAGTGTGCCATTTGTGCATCTGTTATCTCAGCCACTGATTCAACATTGAAACATACTGATGGCAACCCCTCTGGTCTCGAGTGCTTGATTCGTCCCACCCTGTTTGAATCGCTGCCCATGCTGAAGTTAAACCTCCTGTCCTGTAAGATTGCACTGCTGCTGGTAAATTTCTCGGCCAAATGTACGCCATGGCTGAATGAGTTGTCGCCCTTCCCCTCCCCCATGCCAGCCATTCCCTCTGAGAGAAATCACACACTAACGCTCCACATCCCGAGCACATAAATAGCGTGACAATTACATAAGCATAATAGAGTGTTTAAAGTGTTTTGAGGCCTTTCAGTGCTCTTTCTCGGTAAGATAACATTAATTATGCTTAAATAAGACAGGCAGCTGTTTGTCCTCGCTGCGGGTTAATTAGATGTTTTGTCGTACAGAATCCTGATCGCCTGCCGTGCCTGACCTGAGCTTTTGTTTCGCTGTCAAAGCGCTTTGTCAAACCCGCCCAGAGCAACTTGTCACTTCTCTTTACCCTCCCTGCCGACGGCGTCTTCTCGGACAGGCCGGCTTTGAGACTGATTTAAGCTGAATGTTTGGAGAGGTCCAACCTAATGACCCACAATTGTGAGTCATCAATCAGTTTTCTGTGTGAGTGTATCACCACCGTGGCTGTGAGGCTTTGTTGTCCTGCTTTTGGAAGAGCTAGAAATGAAAATATGTGTATGGAAAGCTTACCCAGATGCTCCATTAGCCTCTGCTGTCTTCCTGCAACCCCTCCCCAAGCTCTTTTTTCCCCCAAAAGTAGACTCAAGTTTGAACTTACTGAACAAAACAGATCCACTGAATACAAAATGAGCAAGCTAATGAATAAAAAGCCTCAAAAGAGGCCATCATATCATTGCTTTGAAGGAACTGGAGTACTGCCTTCTGCAAACTGGGCTCTAGCCAAAAACAGAGAGTGAGGAAAATATCCAGGCACCTTTCTCAAAAGAAAGGGGGTGTAAATGATTATATAATTATATCATACAGTAGCAGTCAAAAGTTTTAGAAAGTTTTAGAAAGTTTTAGAATGTCTCAGGTATTCAACTAGTTGGTCAGGGGTTCATCCTACAGCAAGATAATGACCCAAAACATCAGTCCAAGCTCTGCCAGAACTACCTCAGGAAAAAACAACAAGATGGTCAGCTTGAAAACATGGAGTGGAGCACAGTCTCCAGACTTAAACCCCATCCAGCTGATTTGGGATGAAGTGAAAAGCAAAGCAAACCTACAAGTGCCAACATTTATGTGATGTTCTGCAGCAGATTTGTGAAGAACTGTCTGAAGAATGTTTGATGTCTGTTGTAGAAAGAATGTCACGAGTGTGTTCAGCTGTTATATGTGACCACGTCTGGGAAAACCCGGCCAAAGTCGCTGGGTAACTTATTGAGATTTTGTGTTGTTCAGCCTGTCACTCACATTAGCCACCAAAATTAGCCACTTGGTCTTATTGCTGTAAATGAAAGATAATAGTCTCAAATATCTATCACAGTACATGTTTGTATCAAAAATAAAACTTAAACTCACCAAAAAAATTGTTTTTGTGTAGTAAGTCATTGATAGAATTTGTAGACTGTACCTGAATAATAGGTTTCCGTGACCCCTCAAATCCTGATGTAGAACTACTTCTACTGCGGACATACACAAGCTTGTTGGGTGTAATTTGCCTTCAAAACAATGTCTGTCCACTGTAGAAATGTGTTTGAGTTCATGTATCCATCCACCAAACGTATGCAGGTCAGATGTCTTCAGCCGATGTAAACAGAGCGACTTTAATCGGTCTTTTATTCTTCATTTCTGCTATATTTGGATTTGTTTGAATGAACTTTTAAGCATTTCTGGTGTATTAATGTCTTGTGACACAAATAAACTGAGTTGAGTGTCAGTATGCTGTCTCTGAATGCTCTATCTCTGAAAGATGACTTTTGTGAGTATTCCTTTAACAGTACTCTTTCCAAATATGCATATAACTCATATTTAAAAGTCATATCTGCCAAAGGTGCTTCTTTGAAGAGTCCAAATGTCTCTTAATTGATTAGTGAGAGCTTATTTAATTCCTTTGCTTTCATTTCAGAGTGAAATGAGTCATTAAACTCAATCATTTTCAACAAAAAACTGGAAAAATTGGGCTTTTCTAAACCTTTTGACTGGTAGTGTATATCAGCAAAATTATGCTCAAAATCTTAGAGCTTTATGACTGCCAGATGTGATGATAAGGGATTGAAGAAAGAACTCGACAGTTGTCTTCAGCTGTGTTGACCACAAAATTATGGAATCTTTTCACTGATCAACAAGAATGGACAGACTGGTTCATACTGGCAAACAAGACAAAATACAGTGACTATATTATAGGCTACATTACATTACATTACATTACATTGCATTTAGCAGATTCTTTTATCCAAAGCGACTTACAATAGTGGGAAAGTACAAATGTGAAAAATACTAGAGTTGTACTAGTATTTACTAGTACTAGTATACTAGAATTAACATTTGGATATCGAGTGCTGAGTGCATATCAGTACTCATGGGGAGTAGTTGGGATCACTAGAGCAGGTGCTCTTTGAAGAGCTCAGATTTTAGGAGTTTCTTGAACCCAGTGAGGGACACCTCTGCTCTAGTGGCGGTAGGCAGCTTGTTCCACCATCTGGGAACTACTGAGGAGAACAGTCTGGATTGCTTTGTGTGAATGTTAGGCAAAGCAAGGCGACGTTCAGTGGAGGAGCGCAGTGACCGGGCAGGGACATAAGCATTTAGGAGCGAGTGCAGATAAGAGGGAGCCTGCTCTGTCATCACCTTATAGGTGATTGTGCAGGCTTTGTGTTTGATCTGGGCAGCAATCGGAAGCCAGTGTAGCTCAATGAGCAGTGGGGTGACATGTGCCCGTTTTGGATGGTTAAAAACCAGATGTGCTGCTGCATTCTGGACCATCTGTAGTGGTTTAATAGTGCAGGCTGGGAGGCCTGTTAGCACAGCGTTGCAGTAATCGAGGCGTGAGATAACCACAGCTTGTACCAAGAGCTGAGTGGCATGTTGCGTTAGGAACAGTCTGATTTGTCTGATATTATAGAGCACAAAGCGGCAGGACCGTGCAACAGAGGACACATGATGTGTGAATGAAAGCTGGTCATCAAACATAACCGCGAGGTTCCTAACAACCTTTGACGGAAAGAGTGAGAGAGAGTCAATCGTCAGGCTACTAGTTGAAGTTGTACACTGAGCATATGAGAGAAGCTGGAGTTATTTATGAACATGAAAGCTGGACAACAGAAAAACAAGACAAGGAAAAATGTTGATGCCTTTCACCTCTGAAACGAGTGAAGACTTTTGAGAGTTTCTTGAACCGAAAATAAAAATAAACAAATGAATCCTTGAATAAATCAATTCTCATCTCTTCCAAAAAGCCCAGATGACCAAACTGAAGCTTTTGGAATTTTGGAAACATCATGAGAAGAAGAGTTATAAGAAGATATGTTTGGAATAATTAAAGGTAGACAAACAGCATCTAGATGGATGAACAATTCAATAAGAACCCCAACAGAGGATATATGTTCTGGAAAATCATTATTCATAGTTACCAGGACTCGAAATTCACTTAATAAGCAGCTCCATGACAGAGTGTGATGCTGTAGAGGTGAAAATGTGGTGTGATATGTAAGAAATCCCAACAAAGTGGCTAAACCCAGCAGACGTGGTATCTCCATCACTGAGTGAATCACCATAGGTGTTAGATGTTTCTACCTCCTGATAAATGAAAAGTGCATAGAAACTGCAGAAGAAGCTTAAAATATACAGAGCATTCACCTCTCTCCTGTCTCCATCTTTCTCTGTCGAAATCTCTCTGACCCATTTCTCTATTATTGTGCTTTTCACTGTGGCCCCATGCCTCAGCTAAATCCAAGACCCGTGCATGACAGGAGTGAAATTGAATAGTTCACGCCCTGCATGACGGGACTTGCATGTTTGAGAAAACACAGCACAAGTAGTTTGTTGTTGGAACCAAAGAAGATGCTGCAATGAAAGTAGCCTCTATGATTTAAGGCAGCCTGGAAGTGAAATGAGAGTTTAGCCAGATTTTTACCTGCTGATGAAGATATTCATGAGTTAGAAATAAGTTAGACAATTAAAAAGAACAATTACAGTAACCCTACTTATGAGTTTAATCCGTGCAGGAGCCGAGCTCGTTAGCTGGTTTGCTCGTTAGCTGGATGCATTTTCCCCATAAAAATACATGTAAAACTGATTAATCCGTGTCAGCCGGCCAATATACAGTATACTTTAATATGCTAAATAATGTGTTTATATGGGTTTTTTAAAACATAAACGAGACGACGACGGCGCTCGTGTAGGCTGGCCTCTAAGGAGAGGGAGACCGACAGCGCTCGTGTAGGCTGGCGGCTAAGGAGGACAGGAGGACGGGTGTACGTGTATGGCATGGTTACACTTATCATATGAAAAGTAAAAGTAAAATGTATCTAACTTTCTTGTTCACTACCTTTTGCTTTTTTTGCGTGGCTTTCACTAGCACTTTCACTTTCACTGGACAGCGGTCAAAGGTAATGACTGACCTCTTCTTCTACGTTAGCATCTAGGGGATGCTACGACCGCAGCGCCCCTAGCGGTTGGCATTCTTGAACAAATTTACTCTACTGTTTACTTGGAATTTTACCTGTTAACTGGAACAAAAATATTCCGAGATCTCGACTCGTTACCTGGAATACTCGTTAGTGGGGATGCTCGTAAGTAGGGTTACCACTGTATTATTAATAAAAAGAACAATTATTAATAATGTTTTTAGTTAGAAATAAGTGCAGTTTATTACTGACAATAGAACAAAATACATCATTAAGATCCTGACGAGAGTAGCACGTGTTTGTATGATTTTGAATAGGCTAAACTAAACAGATAAGTTTTCAGCCTAGACTTAAAGGTTGAGACTGTGACTGAGTCCCGGATGTTGTCTGGGAGGTTATTCCAGAGTTGAGGGGCTGTATAAGAAAAGGCTCTTCCCCCTGCTGATGATTGATGAATTACAATCAGTTTTAGTGATGATTGCTATAATTAATATAGAGAAATTGGATTAAAAATGCTAATATTTAGCAGTCATTAACAATGAAAAATATTTTAGTTAGAAATAAGTGCAGTTTATTACTGACAATAGAACAAAATACATCATTAAGATCCTGACGAGTGTAGCACTTGTTTGTATGATTTTGAATAGCAAACCATAAAATGGCTACAAATTTAGTACATATTGGATTCTGGGTACACATTAAACTGTGTAGTTATTCACACCTCTGTGCAGAAAGGTCAGCAGTACTCTATTAGTCCACATAATAACAGAATAAGAGTCTG